>VZTY01002427.1:1902-43027 GCA_013400935.1 Turnix velox | reverse complement strand
CTGGAACAGGTTGCCCAGAGAAGTTGTGGATGCCCCCTCTCTGGAGGTGTTCAAGACCAGGCTGGACAAGGCACTGAGCAGCCTGATGTAGTGGGAGGTGTCCCTGCCCATGGCAGGGGGGTTGGAACTCGATGATCTTTAAGGTCCCTTCCAACCCAAACTATTCTATGATTCTATGAAGTCCACCTCAGTCTGCTTCTGAAGCAACATTTATAGCTATGGGTCAGAAGAGTGGCATCAACTGTAACGGATGGTCCAGGAGAAAGCTCAGGCTCCAATTTTGATTGTATTGGTTGATTACTGGAAAAGGTACTAGAGGGCAGACCTTCATTCTGGAGAAGGGAAAAGGGTTCTGGCCATCCTTTATGATTTTTAGCTCCCAGACTGCAGCCAACTGCAGTTTTTGCTCTGTGCAACATCTCATTTATGGTTTGTGAGAGCACTGACAGCTCAGCCACTTCCTCCACTTCTTGATGACTTTGGGCAGGGAGAACTCTGTGTTTTGCTTAAGGTGCTTCCCAAGGACTGCCTGGTACCTGCAAACTGGGATGGCAGTGGTGATATGGATGAAGAAGTGTCTGCAGGGCTGGTGGGAGCCCCTCAAATTACAACTGCTCCTCCTGTCCCCTCTCTCTCAGGCTCTCTTCCAGCCATGCTGTATCCTCTTGCTGCTTAAAATCTATTCAAATTCTTTGGCGTTTGCATCACCTGTTTGTCTTTTCTTCATCTTAAAAGTTTCTTGGAAAATTTAAAAAGGCTAATCAGGGATCTGTGTGTGTGTGTGCCAGAAAATCTCCTTCATTTATGACTGAGTAACAGCTGAATGTTGAATTCTTGCTTTTTTTTTTAATTTTTTTTTTGAGACCCTCAGCTAAACATCCCAGCCAGAGCAGACAAATTAATTACCCATCATTCACATTATTTTCAGAGGGCTGTTGCCCTAAGGATTCATTTTCGTGTTGTTTTGATTTATTTTTCTTCACACATGTTAACTCTTTAGGCACGGAATGGATATTTTTCTCCATTTCTACGTCTTTTATGGCATATCAGAATTTTTTTTTCATATAATTGTATGTTTTTTTGGTGCAGAGCAAGATGCTGGACTCGATGCCCTCTCTTCCATCATATCCAGGCAGAAGCAGATGGGGCAGGAAATTGGGAATGAGCTGGATGAGCAGAATGGTAAGAACAAGACACATTTTTCCTCATTTTTTTAATGAAAGATTGTGATTTTTTTATTTTTTCACTCTTAAAACTACACTTCTTTTTGCCCACAAAGTCTCAAGACAGTGCTGTAAAGGTTTATGTGTGATCACTGCAGATCCTCTCCATTTCTGAGCTGTTGCTTTATTGTGTTTCACTTCGTATGTATCTTGTTGTGCATGTGCAATGTGTAACTCTTGGTTTGTGTCCTGCCTTTTGAAATAAAAGGTTGGTGATTATTTGAACAAAGCAGAAGATGAATTTTGCCCTCCACCTTTTGCATGTTTCAATTTTATGATTTTTTTTTTTCTGGTGAGCTTTTATCTGTTGCTGGGTTTCGCTCGAGCTTTCTTATTTTATATCTTTCTGAGTAGAAGTCTTGAGGCAATGGTTAAAGGAACAGGTTGTGTTGTTTGCTACAAATAACTTGGATTTTGATGGTTTCATGGCACTGAATGTGGGATCAAATGAAGTGTGACATGGAACTCCAAGAGCACATATTTTCTCTAAGACGACCCAGTATCTGCACAGTGGAATCATTCTCATTAAATGTGCTTTGTTACTCCCTTAATTGTTGGCATGGCATAGACTGTCCCTAGGAGAGTGAATCCTCCAGCCTTTCTGACTTTTGCATTTCTTACAACGTGGTAATAGTTCAGTGAGAGCTGTGGAACCCTGCCAGCATTCTCCCTTGCACAAAGCTTTATCCCTCACCATATGGCTTATCCTGGGGTTGTCTTGTACTTAACCGCCAAGAAGTTAAATGTCCTTTTACTTGCTAATAAAGGATATGCTTAAATCAACTTCTTAGACAGATATTTCCCCCCTCCTCTTGAATTTCTCTTCTTGGGAGCTCCATTCCAACCCAGAGGACAGTTTACTCGTGCTTACCTTGCCTGCACAGCTGAATCCAGGAGGGGAAGGAAATATCTAGGATATGTCTTTGTTTGAGTTTTAAGATTATTAAGAAATGGCCTGTGCAGCTGGGAGAAACTTAGTGCTTAGTGCTCTTGTCATATTTTAATCCTCTGCCTTGTGTGAGTTAAGATATTTTCAATTAAAAATCAATTTCCATAAGTTTCTTCTGTTAACTGTGGTTGAAAAAATCATATTAATTGCTTTATGCTCTATTGTTTTTTTGGTTTAAATAGGAAACAGGTGGCAAGCATGAGCATGTTTACTAATTCTCTGTGAAACCTTGGTTTCTCATCAGGGAAATAAACTGTCTGTGTCCCATTTCCCTCTGGTGGGGGTAGAGAAAGGTTTCCCAAATCCTTATGTTTTGGGGACCCTGAAGGTAATGTCTATTGTTTCTGTGTGACCACACCAGGCTTTTCTAGCAGTTGAAGCCTTGAAACATCTGTGAGGTTAGGAATACATTATCCCTCAAAATTTACAAATTGCTCAAATAATTTTGTTTGTCTTGCAGATAGTTACCAAGCCTGGAGCAAAATTCTTAATGTTTTCATGCGAGCTCTTTTTGGAGCTACAGGCAACTTTTGAAAAAGATGGAAACTTTGGAGAAAGCTGAGTGTAAAAAGCAGTGAGGATTTCCCATTGCTGACTGCAGGACAGATCCTGGGAAGAGAAAATGCTGAATTCTCTACTTCTTACTGTCCTAGAATCAGAGATTAAACCCTGGCAGACCTGGGAGTTTGCTGTTTGGAGATGCTGAAGCATTCTGAGATAGGTGGGGAATGGTTTGATACTTAAAGATGGGGTCCAGATCACACAGCACTTGGCTTCATCACTCCTGACCAAGCAGCTCCTGTGTTATCTCTGTCTTTATGCAATCTCATGGTTGGTTTTTTTCAGTTTTATTTTTTTTTAGTGAATAGAGGGGGATATCATCAAGAGTTTCATGGCCACTGTCAGACTGGAAAAACTGAAATCCCAGGGGTTAGTTTGCCTTGATGCCTCTTATTTTATGTCCTGGTCTTAACCATCTCCAGCCTTGTTGGGCTCTCTGACAGTCTCCTCTCACTGTTCTGTGCTCAGATTGATGAGGACAACTCTGAATCTCTTTCCTTCTAAGTGCTGAGTGGTCATGGCATTGTCTGTCTTGTGAGGAGGCAGGGCAAGTTCACCTTCATTAAGTGCTGCATCAGTATTTATTTATTATTCTAGTCAAATTGCCCATTTCATTGGGGAGCTTGACTTCCACTTCCCTGAGCTGCTCTGGATGTTCCCACCTTCTGCATCTAATTGGGTGTCATGAGCTTGTTTATGCTCTGTGATAAAATACAGCTTAATTCAGGAGTAGCTGATATCTGATAGTTAATGAAACAGACTTTAGAGAGCTGGGTAACATTATCATGGTTCCCCCCAGTCCTTGAAGGGGCTCCAGCAAAGCTGGGAAAGGGCTGTTTGCCAGAGCATGGAGCCACAGGATGAGGGGCAGTGGTTTGAAACTAGAGCAGGGCAGGGTTAGATGAGACATGAGGAAGAAGTTCTTCCCCATGAGGGTGGTGAGGCACTGAAATAGGGTGCCCAGAGAGGTGGTGGAGGACCCATCCCTGGAGACATCCAAGGCCAGGCTTGCTGAGTCTCTGAGCAACCTGATGTAGTGCAGGATATCCCTGTCACTGCAGGGGTTTGCACTAAATGGCCTTTAAATGTCCCTTTCAACTCTGTAATTCTGTGATTTTTCCTGATAACCCGTTGTTCAGGTGTGATTTTTCCTTCCCTGGCAGCTCTGTGTTCAACGGAGATCTTTGCTTTTCCCAGTTCCTGGAGGTGGCCTGAGGCACTTTCCTGTGAGTGCCAGTTGGTGTAGCTGTGTGTTTGCAGATGCACAGGAATTGGAGGCATCCCCATTAATTATGCAAAGTTCTCTTCTGCAGTGGAGTTTGTCTGTGGAAATTCTTTTGTGTTTGTTAAATGACTGAAAAATGATTAAACTTTGCTTTTGCCTCGGCAGTATTTATTTTTACTCTGCTGGTGGGCTGCCAGGCAGTGCTGAGGGGTGATGTTGGAGGTTTGTTAGAGGGCATCCTGCTAATGGGCTTGGCTGGGGGGGTTGCTCCAGAAGAGTCAGTCCTCCTTGTTTGGGCTGGGATGTGTCACTTTTACTGGATTCTACATACCTATGATGCCCAGAGAATCACAGAGCTGGAAGGGACCTTCAAAGGCCATCTAGTTCCAACCCCCTGCAATGACAGGGACATCCTGCACTAGATCAGCTTGGTCAGAACCTCAGCAAGCCTGGCCTTGGATGTCTCCAAGAATGGGACCTCCACCACCTCTATGGGCAACCTGTGCCAGTGTCTCAGCACCTTCATGGGGAAAAACTTCTTCCTGATGTCTCTAACCCTGTCCTGTTTTAGGTTCAAACCACTGCCCCTCATCCTATGCCTCCATGCCCTAGCAAACAGCCCTTTCCCACCTTTCCTGTAGCCCCTTCAGGCACTGGGAGGGTGCTGTGAGTTCCTGTTCTCCTTCTCCTTCTCTCCTCTCCTCTCCTCTGGCCTCAACAGCCCCATCTCATAGAGGACAGGTTTCTCTCAGCCTCCTCCATGCCACCAGCAGGGATTTATCAGGTGCCATCCCTCCAGCCCTGCCCCTCTACCTGGGAGCATCATCCCAGAAGAGCCAGTTTGTCCCCATCCATCCTGGACTGGGATGGAGGTGGCTGCTCAGCAAACATCTACCCTGAGCAGATGAGTCCCATCTTTTGATTTCATTGCAATATATCCAAGCTTTAATTGGAGTCTCATGTTGTTCATTACCCTGATTTTCAGTATAACTCTCTCCTTGAGATGTTACCACTCTACACAAATCCCAAGGTCCTTTCCAAACCTCCAGAGTGTAGGATTTTGCATAGATGAACAAAGTGGAGTCAGGATACTAGGAGACATTGGTTTTTTTTCAGTCTCAGGAGTCTGCTAGCAGTGGGAGAGATGGGGGATTAGCAAAAGAATTTTCCCATCATTAATTCCAAATTTGGCCCCAGAAAACTTTCTGTAATCCTTTCATCTGTTGCATTAAAAAAAGAGAAAAGAAAGAAAATAGTGTAAATGGCCTCTGGCCCCGTCGATGAGGCAATCTAATCTAGTGCAATAATTTGGGAAGAATGCTTTCAGAGATTCTGAACTGTTTGTTTTACCCTTATAGAGATGTTGTTTTCTCACTGTGGAGTGTCCACATGAGACTGCAGAGCTGTGGGAGGGGCTGTGCATTGGGGGTCACTAGCAAAATTTGTAGTGTTTGGCATGACAGGCTGAAGGAGTTGGGGTTGTTCAGCCTGGAGAAGAGAAAGCTCAGGGGGGACCTCAGAGTAGCTTATCCATACCTAAAGGGGGTACAGAAAGGCTGGGGTGGGACTTTTTAATAGGGTCCAGGATGGCAGGACTAGGAGTAATGGATGAAAATTGGAAGTGCGGTGATTTAGGCTGAATAAAAGAAGGAAGTTCTTTCCTGTGAGGGTGGTGAGACACTGGAAGAGGTTGCCCAGAGAAGTTGTGGATGCCCCCTCAATCCCTGGAGGTGTTTAAGGTCAGGCTGGATGAGGCACTGAGCAACCTGGTGTAGTGGGAGGTGTCCCTGCCCATGGCAGGGGGCTGGAACTAGATGATCTTTAAGGTCCTTTGCAACCCAAACCATTCTATGATTTTATGATTTTCACCCTCTTTCTCTCCTGGTGCCTTTGAGTGTGGATTATTTGGCTTCTGGCTCATTGCAAATCTGTGTCAGAGCACAAATAATTTCAGAAATGGATAAGCTGCAAAACCAGGGCAGTGTTTACATCCCTTTCACTGGCCAAGTGACTGCTGTGTACAGAGTGAATATTCAGGATGTGCTCAACCAAAACAGCTCATTCTAAGTCAACAATCTGTCATAATGATACTTTAATTACAGGGTTATGTAACATTTTAAATCTCTCATCAAAGTCAAATTTCTAAAACTGACTGCAAATTGAAGCATGATCTTTTTTTGTATATTTTCTTTTTTTCTAGTAGTTGTGCAAAATAAAGGTTGCTGTCTCGACTCTGGCCCTAGAGGGTAGGACACAAAGTGCCTCCCCCTCTTCCTCCACATTCTCTGAGTTGGACTCAGCTCTTTGATGCCAGTTTGATTGTCAAAGCCTGGGACCTGCCACATTTTTAGGGCTTTTTAACCTGGTGTGCTTGCATCAAGAGGGTCCACCTGAGATTGCAGCCCTGTGTGAGGAGATCAGCAGCTAAAACACAGAATAATTCTTGTAAAATCAAGAGAAAGTATTTCTTGGTGATGCAGAGATCTATTGAAACACTGGATGGAGTGCAGGAGGGATGGTATTCATCTCTCCCATCACTTCTGCTGCACATCACTCTGTACATTAAATGCTTCCCCTAAAGATTATTTTAAATGACTCTTGCATAATCAAATAAAGGAGCCCTGAAGTAATTTCATAGAATCATAGAATGAATCACAGAATCATAGAATGGTTTGGGTGGAAGGGACCTTAAAAGATCATCTAGTTCCACTACATGGGACATCTCCCACTAGACCATGTTGCTCAGTGCCTCATCCAGCCTGGCCTTAAACACCTACAGGGATTCAGGGGGCATCCACAACCTCTCTGGGCAACCTGTTCCAGTGTCTCACCACGCTCACGGGAAAGAAATTCTTCCCTCTCTCCAGCCTAAATCTCCCCTCTTCCAATTTGAATCCATGACTCCTAGTCCTGCTATCCTAGACCCTACTAAAAAGTCCTATCCCAGCCTTTCTATAGGTCTTGATAAGCTTCAGGTATCAATAAACACCCTTCTTTCTTGTATCCAGCCTAAATCTCCCCTCTTCCAATTTGCATCCATTACCCCTAGTCTTGCCATCCTGGACCCTATTTGAAAGTCCCACCCCAGCCTTTCTGTATCCCCCTTTAGGTATTGATAAACCACTCAGAGGTGCCTCCTGATCCTTCTCTTCTCCGGGCTGAACAAACCCAACTCCTTTAGCCTGTCCTCAGAAGGGAGGTGCTCCAGCCCTCTCCTTATCTTCATGGTCTCCTCTGGACTCACTCCAACAGCTCAATGTCCTTCTTATGCTGAGGGCTCCAGAACTGAACACAGTAACTCCAGTTGGGGTCTCACCAGAGTTTCACATTTCTGTTTAATAAGAACATTTTTCTATAATACAAACTAATTTGCCTTGTGTATGGAGCACGTATGAGTGATGAAACGGGCTGAGGGTTCGTTACCTCATTGTTAGGATGGGTTTGTAAATAAGAAATGATTAAAGATGAAATTTTAAATTTAAAAAAAAGTCTTCATCATCTTGTCTAAACACTCTGTCTTTTCATCAGATAGAGTTACAATCCTGTGCAGTGCTGAGCCCCTTCAGAGATGATCTGATTTGAAGGTGCTCAGCCTCTCTCAAGGAGTGCTGAGCACCAGCAGGTTCAGGTTTGCTAAAAACCCACAGAATTGCACGTGCTTTTAATATTCAGATGTAAAATAACTATCTATAGCTTGACTGACCTCATACTATGTGGATAATTTAAAAAATTCTACTTCTCAAACTGATTTTACAGAATAGAAACAACTTGAGCTTTGCTGGTGAAATGTTCTGCCTTTATTATGTGCTTTGGAGTTGGAGTCAATGCTTCTTAGGGAAAAATGAACAGCTGTATTAAAACATTATTTTTTTGTCATGAGTGATCTAAATAGTGGAGTACTTAGTCTCAGCAGGAACCCTCAGACATTGGGGAATGCCAAAATTGTGGTTTGGTGGCACTCCTTGCCTAAATTTCTAGGCTTGAAGCAATTTCATGCCTTTTTCAGCAGGTCCTGCTGCTTTTTATGCATGGAACTGGGTCTCTTTTGGAGTAGAGTGAAGCATGTGGTGACTGTAAGGTGTCTGCCTCTTCTCTTAGATCCTCATTGTGTAAGGCAGGGCTTAGAAGGGTTTTTGTGGCAGCAGCAGCAGCTAAATGTTGCCTGAGAGCATAAAATTTTCTCTACTCTTGCCCAGGAGCTCTGTGTGATGGTGCTTGACCGTCTTAACTAAGCATTTTCATCTTCTGTGTGTCTGACCTGGCTTTGTGGGGTCTAGTTTTCAGAGGATTTCAGAAATGGGTCTGGACTGTTCTCTGGGTTTCTTTTGGGGTTGTTCAGCTTAGTGAAGAGAAGGCTTGGGGAGGAGCTCTTAGTAACTTATCAATATCTGAAAGGGGCCTACAGAAAGGCAGGGGTAGGACTTTTTAATAAGATATGTGCTGGGAGGACTAGAAAAAATGGATGTAAATTGGAAGGGGGTAGATTCAGGCTAGATATAAGAAAGAAATTCCTTACAATGAGGTAGTGAAACACTGGAACAGGTTGCCAGAGAGGTTGTGGATGCCCCCTCTCTGGAGGTGTTTAAGGCCAGGCTGGACAAGGCACTGAGGAGCCTGATCTAGTGGGAGGAGTCTCTGCCCATGGCAGGGGAGGTGGGACTTGATGGTCTTTAAGGTCCCTTCCAACCCAAACTATTGTCTGATTCTATGATTCTAATAATAGAATGGATTGGGCTGGAAGGGACCTTTATGGTCCATCCCTTGTGAACTGCTGGGGAATAGGAAATCATAGAATCATTTGGGTCAGGAAAGTAATTTGAGATCATGGAGTCAGATCATAAACCTGATACTGCCAAGTCCCCCACTAAATCATATATGGATAAATATGAAAAAAAATACAAACTACTGTTAGGAAGAGTAGATAAATTTTGGTTTATATGTGGCTTTTTAAAAAGATGTTCAAGCTATCATTTACTGAACATCCAAAATACACCCGTATTGTTAATTTTCTTCTTTTTCCTTCTGATTTGGCGATGATTGTGTTTCATCTCCTAAGGAAGCTTTCGAAATCTAAAAGCACTCGTACTGAGTGTCAGGAGGGACATCACTGGAAGGTCTGGCAGGAAGCTTTGAACTCTTCAGAGCAGAGCTGGAGTTTTATACAGTCCATAGGGAATGCTGCCTTGTGCTGGGTGATGAGGACAAAACATAATATTGGGTGTCTGAAGGAACTGTGTGATGAACCCCAACACAACTCTGAGTTTGCATTGGACTGAAAAAATGTATCTACAGAAAATAGTAGTATTTACAGAATTTTCTAACAGTTTAGGAATATGAGTTTTCTGCTTTGGTATTTTCAATGTTTATCTCTCTGAAATTTCCTGTTATTCCTAAAAAAACCCTGTAAAATTGACTGCTGTGTGGATCTGTCTCCAAGCCGGATGGGGACACCTACACGGGGACCTCTGCAGCGTGGGCTGACAGGGTAATTTTCCCAGTGTTGGATGATGTGGAGCAGTGTGAGAGAGGTGTGGGAAGCTTTGCCTGCAAGCTTCATGGACAGTTGCTGACAGCAGGAGTAAGAATAAGGTCTAAGCATCTTTGTGCTGCCTTTGAGGCTTTGGTGGGATGGGTTTCTAGTGGTGGAACTCTGCTGGGACAACTCTGTCACAACAGAACAAACTGAGATGGTGAGCTCTCTAACATAAGTCCTTGTGAGAGCCAGTTGTGTCAAATGAGTTTGGACTTTCTGGAAGAGCCTTATGATTAGGAGAAAAGAATTAGGTGTCATTTTGACTCAAGATGGTTTAGATGCTGTGTCATGCAGTCTGTGGAAGCATGGGCTCAAATGAATAGTCTTCAATAGATGTGACATTGATTGGATAATTACAGTCAGAAATTAGGAACTGGCTGTTCACAGTTGGAATAGAAACATGTCTTGAGTTAGTCTGTCTGGTTCTCTTCAGGTTTATTAATAAGGACATGGATGATGAAGTACAAATTGTGCTTCCTCAGCTCCTGCATGATACACACAGGTGGAAAGACTGAAGCTATGTTGGGGGCAATGCTAGAACTCTTCCAGACAGTCTTCAGAATACTGTAGAACTCCTTAAAATGGTGAAGTGTGACCCTCCAGGAAGAGTTAACTGCTGGGGGAGCTGAGAAGGTTCTTGAAGAATGAAACAAGCTGGTTTGAGAGGAGAGAGACAAGGCTTTGCGTAATGGGATTGAGTTGAGGTCAAAAGGAGCAGGAAAACCCTTCTGACAGCAGTGAAGAGCACTGTCTGGGAGGTTGGGAAGTCTCTCTCTGGCTTGTCCTTGGGGAATTCTGTTGTTCCTGTCAGCCTCAGCTGAATTAGAGCAGGAGATGGGCAGCTTCTTATGCTGGTGTCCTTCTCTAGCTCTTTTTTTGTCTCTGCTACAACTTGGCTTCTTCTCATTCTGCTGCTTTTATCGATTTGATCCTGGATCTCTCCTTCTGGAAATCTAATCCTTATTTTTGAAACCATTCCTCAGAATTCCAACATTCTTGCTAAATTGGTTCCCCTTTTGGGTCCTTTTCCATCTCTCTTGAATGTCTGTCTCCATGTGAAAGCAATAGGGTCCTGAAGCTCCGGGGGCCACCAGAGTCTTAACATGCCAAAACCAGCTTTGTTTTGAAAAAACTGAGATATTTTGATTGAAAATGTAATTTATTTTTTTTAATTAAATTCATCTTGAAGCAGACATCCAAGTTGGGAATCCCAAGCCTGAGTTGTTAAAGTTTTTCATCCTTTTAAGCAAGTGGAAATACAACTTTCTCTTGGGAAGCAATGGGTACTTGTGGATCATGCTACTGAGCCTGAGTGTGAGGTTGTGTTCCCCTCTGTGTACACAGAGTTCTAACAAATGATACTTGTCCTTGGGATATTTTTTTTTACAGCTTGACACAGCACTTAGAGAAACAGATAAACCAGCAAGTCCTGATCTGGATGAAGATAAAAGCCTCTCTCTTCTGAAATGTGACTGGGCTCCTCCATCCTCACGCTTCTCACAATGAGCCTGTCTGGCCCCTTGGCACGGTTTGCCTTTTTCCTTGAATAGTTCAAGCCATAAAATAACTGTTCACCATTTGTCTTCTCAATTATGTGGATTTTTCCACAGTTAGTCAATCCCTACCTCACCCACACCACCATGGGGAGGAGGGGAGAGCTGTCTCCCCTCATCTTTCTCCACAGGGATCAGAAATGCTGGAGAAATTACTGCTGAGGAAAAAGGAGTTTATTTTTTTTTTAAGCCTTTCAGGATTTCTTGATAAGAATTATGACCTGAAATATCTTGTCTTTAGTTTTCTAGCTGGGCCTATAGGAATATAAGCCTCAAGTTTTAAGGAAAAAGAATTTCCCCTCTGCTTCTTCAGAGCAGTTTGATTGAGGCTGTTGAAAAAGAAAACAAAAACCCAGCTGTAATTGTAGGTATTTCAACACTCTGATGATTTTTTTCCGTGTTAATTTAGCTTTTCCCCCCTGTTAAAAAAGAAAAACAAACCACCTCAAATTGAGACCATCGAGAAGGGATTTGTTTTCCCAGCCTGCTTTCCCCCTCCTCAGGGTGTCTGTCTGTCACGCGGCGTAAAGAAGCAGAAAAGCACAAACCCTGTTTTTTCTCCTTTCCAGCCTCTTTTTGCTAAATCACACACTCATCTTGGAGCAGCTGAAATTTTATCTCCCCACCTTCCAGATGCTGCTCATGGAGAAGAAGGGCAGGAAATAACAGAATCACAGAATCACAGAGTTGGAAGGGACCTCAAAAGATGATCTAGTCCAATTCCCCTGCTGGAGCAGGAACATCCAGATCAGGTCACACAGGAAGGTGTCCAGGTGGGGTTTGAATGTCTCCAGAGAAGGAGACCCCACACCCACTCTGGGCATCCTGGGACACTCTTCTCTCACCCTCACCCTGACAAAGTTTATTCTCATATTTCTGTGGAACCTGCTGTGTTCCAGTTTCACCCATTGCCCCTTGTCCTGTCACTTGGCTGTGAGGGTGGTGACCTGGCTCCATCCTCCTGACACTCACCTTTTCCACATAAATAGTCATAAATGAGGTCAAAATAAATTGTCTTGTTGCAGAACAACCTTTGCTGGATAATCTAGAAAACTGTTATGGGAGGTTCTACATAATTTTATTAATTTTTCCCTCATGATGACACCAAAGTATTTGGCTTTTTCTCCTTGAGTGCCATCCTGCTGGTTTTAGAGTGAGGAACTGGGTATTAGGGATGAGGTCCCAAACTCTTCCTCTGCTCAGTGTGAGCAGACCATGGCTGCATCAGCACTTTGGAACGATGACACATCCCTCTCTCTGGTCAAGATTTTCTTCTTAAATCCTTAAGCACCACTTAGGCTAAAAATAATGGTTTATTTTAAAATATTTGCTATTTGTGGCAGTGATACGCAGCTTGAGAGTTTATATTTCAGTTTTATACCTTCAAAGACTCTTTAACTTCAGTGCTTCCTCTGCCTCTTTCCCTTTTGGGAGGACTTTTTGAGGGTTTACTGGGGATGAAAAAGGAGAAGACTGTTCTGTCCTACATCACTTAGTGTTTTGCTTGCTCTGGTCTTAATGGACAGAAGGAGGAAGCTGGGCTTGGTGGGAGAGGAGCCATATGCTCTTACTTCAGGGTGATTATTAATACCTGAAGCTTATCAAGACCTACAGAAAGGCTGGGATAGGACTTTTTAGTGGGGTCCAGGATAGCAGGACTAGGAGTAATGGATTCAAATTGGAAGAGGGGGGATTTAGGCTGGAAATAATATAGAAGTTCTTTTCTTTAAGGGTGGTGAGACACTGGAAGAGGTTGCCCAGAGAGGCTGTGGATGCCCCCTCAATCCCTGGTGTTTAAGGCCAGGCTGGATGAGGCATTGAGCAACCTGGTGTAATGGGAGGTGTCCTGTCTATGGCAGGGGGGTTGGAACTAGATGATCTTTGAGGTTCCTTCAATCCCAAACCATTCTATGATTTTGGTCCTCATAGCAGAGGTGCTCCAGCCCCCTGATCATCCTCATGGCCTCCTCTGGTCCCTCTCCAACAGGACTGGTGGGACTAGAGTGATATGTCTGAAGTCTGCCATTCGTTCCCTCTTGACCTCCTGCACCACACCTGGACATGTAGCTCTGCCTGCAGTCAGGAGTTTGCTCTTTTACCTGTTGTTGCTATTTTGGAATATCACAATTTTCTGTCCCCCTGTGTTATCCAGTTGCTGGGCAACAGGGTGGAGGTATCACTGCACTCTGCTTGGATTTGCAACCAATGTTTGTAGATAATGTGGGGCTATGCCAAAGCAAATTAACAGTGTGAATTGAACTCTGAAGTGGCCTCCTGAAGTGTGATATTTTAAATGAATAGAAAATCAGATAAGCTAGGAGGAAAGCTTCCTCCTGGATGTGCTTAGGACATAGACTACTTTTTATATAAGTGTTCCCATTAGAAATAGGTGTTTTCACTTGGAAAACATTACTGGGACCTACTGCCTTGGAGCACTGGCCTGTGGCTGGAGAGAGAAAGCTGTACTAATGATCAAAGTACTAATGATCAAAGTCCTAATGATCAAGAGAAGTGTGACCAGCAGGTCAAGGGAGGTGATTTTGCCCCTTTATTTAGCTCTGGTGAGACCCCAACTGGAGCTACTGTGCCCAATCCTGAAGGACATTGAGCTGTTGGAGCGGGTCCAGAGGAGGCCATGGAGATGATGGTTGGACTTGATGATCTGAAAGGTCCCTTCCAACCTTGATTATGAAATGAAATGATGAGAGGGCTGGAGCACCTCCCTTCAGAGGACAGGCTGAAGGACTTGGGGTTGTTCAGCCTGGAGAAGAGAAGGCTCAGGGGCAACCTCAGAACTTCTCAATACCTGAAAAGGGCTACAGAAAGGCTGGGACAGGACTTTTTAATAGGGTGCAGGATGGCAAGACTAGGAGTAATGGGTGCAAATAGGAAGAAGGGATATTTAGCCTGGATAGAAAGAAGTTCTTTATCTGCTCTAGTGGGAGGTGTCCCTGCCCACGCAAAGGGGACTGGAACTAGATGATCCTCAAGGTCCCTTCCAACCCAGACCATTCTATGATTAGTTGGAATTTGCTGGTCCCGGCCTGTTTGTGTGACAGCTGGGGTCAGTGTTCACCTCTTAGGTTTATCCTGCTGTTTTATGGCTCTTTGCTAATTATAGATAATTGTGGCAGTGCTTAAACTTGAGTGGAACCTGTTCAGTTTAATTGTAGTACTTTCCACTAGTTAAGCTGTCATGACTTCACTGCTTACCCTGAAAATCCCATGTGATCCTCTTACAGTAGGAACTCTCATAGTTTGGCTTGTGGGTGGTGTGGGTGATGTGTTTCCAATGAAAGGAAGATGACTTTCATAGCTAGAGACCACAAGGCTTTTGTTAAGGGGAAGGTCTGGAGGTTTGGATGTAAAAGTCATTGCATTCCTCTTTTTGGTACAAGACTTTCATCCCACAGTGATTGGTGTTTACTCTTAAAGGATAGAGATTGGATAATGGGTGATGTGGAGTGTAGGGGAGGTAACAAAGCACTGGTAGGAAGAGGTTCTTCATATCTGGGTGTTGGTTTGAGTAAAATTTACTTTTAGTAAATTACTTTTGGTAACCTTCTGTTCTTATAGACTCATAGAATTGGAAGGGACCTTCAAAAACCATCTTGTCCCACTCCCTGCAGTGACAGGGACATCCTGCACTAGATCAGGTTGCTCAGAGCCTCAGCAAGCCTGGCATTGTCATTGTTCATTGTCTGATTCCTCCCCTCCACTTATGCTCACCACTTTTCTTTTTGCCTGTCTGATGTTTTTTTTAAAGCTGATTTTATTTTTGACATAAAATTCTGTATATATCTGAAGCAAAACTGGATTGAAGGATGATCAATATTTTTACTTAAAAAGGCAAAATAGCGTAGTCACAGCGTGATCACTGTTCTGGAGCAGCTCCAGGATTGGGGATGGGGGAAAAAGAAAAAAATAATTAGAATCATAGAATCTGCCTGGAGAAGAGAAGGCTCAGGGGGAACCTCATAGTGATTTATCAATACCTAAAGGGGTCTACAGAAAGGTTGGTGTAGGACTTTTTCATAGGATATGGTGTGAACCTGACTCAAATAGTCTGACAGCTACTGGAGTCAGCTTTTGAGGAAGGTAAATAAAATTTCATGCATGGAATTGCCCAGGAACTATTTTATTGTCTACTCTATGAGGAGATCTTTAATAGCATCATCTACCTCATCAAAATGACACAGATCAGTAGATATGAATTGGGAAGTATTTGCTGCTGGCTTTTGGGCTGAAGATGCTTGGCTGTTCCACAGGACTTGAGGACTCTTGGTCAGTTGGAGCATGTCAGGAGACCTTTTTTGAAGACAAAGGGAGGGAAGTAGTGTAGGACCTTGGGAGTTCTGTGGCCTGGCTTCTCCTCCAACTCATTACTGTTGTCCTCCCTGTTAAATTCTGACAGATGAGCATTTTTTCCTCTGAAGTTGAAGTAGTAGGAAGATTAAGAGAAAAGCTCTCATTTGGGAGCTGCCAGGAGCCTTTGTAATAAATAGTTTTAAGTGAGTCTCCCAAAATAATGTTTAAGAAATGAGAAAAGGAAAAATATCTGAATGGGGATTAAATAGAAGAGCACTAAAAGCAGCAGGTATTGTCTGCTTAAAGCCATCCCAACATACTGATGTCACTGAAACACAAATGCAGCAGAAAAACTATTCTTCAGTTGTGGGATAAAAACATTTCATAAACTGGCTGGGACTGTTGACTTTAGCAAGAGATTTGGGGCTTTTTTGAAAAGGAGGAAGCTCTCCAATCATTATTTTATGAAAATGAGCAGCAGACACTGCACAGTTGTTTCTCTGCCCGACCATCCCCAGTAACTCGGGCTGTGGGTTGTTCCTGTTGGATCCCTGGGTATTTTGGGATCAAAGGGGTGGTGGGACTCACTGGAATTTCCAAATCTAGCTTTGCTCAGAAGATTCTAGGTAAATAATTGCTGGCACTGTCAGATGGTGCTTCTTTCCCTACCCAAAGCAGAACACTGACCAGCTGCTGATGCTACCACCTCAGCACTGTTACTAGAGCTGTTTGCTCCCATCCCAGCCTCATTTTGTATTTCTTCTTGCAGAGGATGCTCTTCTTTTGATACCTCTAAATTCAATTTTATTTTATTACCGGCTCAAGGAGCTGGGAGTTAAACTGGTGACTGCTGCTGTCAGGGGATGGTCACTGCTGTGTGGTGAGCAGGGGGCTCAGAAGGGTGGATAAATTCAGAGCTGGCTGATGCTATTCACATGCAGTCTGCTTTTTTGATCTCTTGTAGGGATTGGAAGACTCTCTTCTTCTGGAAAAAAAGAAGGGGGGGGGGGAGGGGTGGTGGGGGAAGAGAAATCCAACAGTTTAATATGTTTCAATGTTCCTGTGTGCCTTTCTCCACATCCTAAAACATGAAAAATATCCCTGAGTTTGCCTTTGGCCCTGAAGGGAAAAAAAAAAAAAGGAGTCTCCAGCTGGAATTCATGAACAAACGAGCAGTGTCACGGCTCTGTAGCAATTTCACTGGTGGACAAGTGGTGTGCAGGGAGCAAACAGCCGTTTCATGCACACTTAAACTGTCCTGAACCACCACCCCCCCCAATAATTCTTCATCCTTTCTATGTGGGAGAGCAGCACAGAGTAAGTGGCTCAAAGAGGAGAGCTGGAAATCAAAAGGGATGTTTAATCCCCTTGTAAAAAAAAAAGGTTTTTTTCTTCTTACTCTTAATATCTCCTGAAATAACGTGGATATGTTATTTCTGAGCTGCTTTTTGAGCCTGAGGTCAGCAAGTGGCTACAGGTCTGATGATCCTGCAGTCCTGTGCCTGGCAGTGATGCTGTTTCAGAGGAATGTGTTTTTTTCCCCTCCTAGATTTCTCCTTAAAACAATTGCTCAAGTGGGTTTCTTTTTTTAAAAGCAAAAAGTGCTGTCTGGAGGAGAGGAGGAGATGAATGTTACTCCTGCCCAGCCACAACCCAATGGAGAAGTCTCAGCAGGTCGAGCACATGCAGCAACTCAGTAGTGAAGTCTGTTCCTTTTGGTTCCCTCTTGGAAACAGGGTACCCTTCTCCTGGGTCCTATTCTTCATCCCAGCCATGAGATGCACTTGATACATTTCAGGGTTGTGTCTTTCAAGGTGTTGAGCCAAAGTTCTGGTTATTCATGGTTATCATGCTGGTGTCTCTCCCAAGTACTGTATCTCAGCTCCTTCAGAAGGATGGCTCTGCTCTTCTGATTCTCTTCCTCCTGAAAATGGCCAGGAGTGGTTTATTATTTTAACTTAAATTGTCTTCTGACTGTTGCCAATGAAGTCTTCTCCAATGAGATAAAGTAGAGAAGGACTGATGTTCTGCATCTGTGTCTTTTTGTTCAAACCTCTCTCAGGTCAGTGTGACTCTGCTGGGGAGCAATAAGGGTTGTTGACCAAGAGCTCTGTGGTTGATTCCTGTCTCTCTCAGGCAGGGGCACTCAGTGCTGGGTGACTGTGCCTGTGTTTTGCTGGCTGTGCCTGCACTGAGCTTGGCCCCTCACTACACCCTTCACCAGTTCTGTCACCCTTTCTGGACCCACTGCTCTGTGCCTCAGAGTCTTTTAGTGAGGGGCCAAAATGGAGCATGATATTCAAGATGGGGCCTCACCAGTGCTGAGTAGACTCTATGATTCATAGATTTGGAAGGGAACTTCAAAAGCCATCTGGTCCTACCCCCTGCAGTGAGCAAGGACATCCTGCACTAGCTCAGGTTGCTCACAGCCTCAGCAAGCCTGGCCTTCGATGTCTCCAAGGATGGGTCCTCTACCACTTCTCAGTGCTTTAGGGAGTTAAATGCACTTTGTATTTGCCCACCATGAGCAACCACCATGTTCATAGATCTGAACCATCCAGTCCCACCCCCTGCATGAGGAACATCCTGCACTACATCAGGTCACTCAGAGCCTTAGCAAGCCTGGTCTCCGGGGATGGGGGCTCCACCACTTCTTTGGTCAACCTGTGCCAGTGTCTTCCCACCCTCATGGGGAAGAACTTCTTCCTCATTTCTCATCTAACCCTGCCCTGCTCTAGTTTCAAACCACTGCCCTTCATCCCGTGTCTCCATGCCCTGGCAAACAGCCCCTCCCCATCTTTCCTGGAGCCCCTGGTGTAGCCATCTCTTTTCCAGCCTCAACAGGGGACAGTCACCACATCAAGCTGTCCATAATGCCGTCACATCAGGGAGCTTCTCCTGGGGATGCTGAGCCCTGGCTGTGTCTGCAGGAGGAGCCGTGGAGGTGAATTGTTTCCCTTTGGAGCAGGCGGCGGCTCCCGGCGCTGCATTCCTGCGGCTGCTCCCCACGGGCGCCCGGTGAGATGATGGATATTTCAGCATCTTTGTTCTTTGTTTTCCTTCTAACACTGAAGGAGTTTAAATCACGGGAAGAGAGGGCCTGACACTTCTCCAGTTACACAAACAGCTCTGCCTGAAGCCCATCCAGCCTGTTTTTGGGAGAGGTGAGCGGAGACCTCAAATACCAGCCTTTGGGAAAGGTCTTTTGCAAAGTCACGGCTGGGACATGGGCGTTAAACTCGTGGGTGCTGTAAAATCTGGGATGTTCCTGTGGAGCTTGGGATTTTTTCCAGTAACAGCCTAATGAGGAGCTTATCACTGCATGGTGCTTGAGCCTAAATCCTGACCAAAATATACTGTGTCTTGTCAGACCCTTAACTAAAAGAAAATAGAAGCTGTTGGCTTACCTTTTTAACTTCTGCTGGTTCTTTCCCTTGAAATAATAATTCTCAGGGAAATATTAATTTGTTCCAGCTTCCCCCCCATCTCCCAAACCTCAAGGAAGAAAAATATGACTGCGTAGGTGCAGCTTCTCCAAAGCAGGAGAGATCAAGTTGCACATTCATTTTGAGATTCTGGGCAGTAGCATGTGGAATTTTGAGAAATCCAAGCTGTGCTATCAAAGCTGCTGTCTCTGTACACCTGGGAACAACCCTGCTCGTGGTTGCTATCAAATAGTTGTGGTCTGGTGGTTGGAAATTGGGCCTTTCAATCTTGGCTTGCCCAAGGACTGGCTGTGTGTCTTTGGGCTCTACCTGTCTATCTTTTTTTTGGTCATTAAAAAGAGTTATTTTTCCCATTATGAGGCTTGTGAACTGTAGCTCACACTTAGTTTGTTAAGATTCTTTGCTAATGACATGAGATACAGGAGCAGAGGTTGCCAAGGAGGCTGAGGGGAGACCTTCTCACTCTTGACAACTCCCTGAAAGGAGGTGTAGCCAGATGGGGTCTCTCAAGGAACAGGCAATGAGACAAGAGGAATAGCCTCAGGTTGCATGGGGGGAGGTTTAGATGGATATTAGGAAAAATTCCTTCACTGAAGGGTTTGTAACAGGCTGACCAGGGAAGGGATGAAGTTGCAATCTCTGGAGGTATTTGAAAGGTGGGTGAGCAGACATCAGACATGGTTTAGTGGTGGCTTTGGCAGTGTTGGGTTGTTGGCTGATGACCTTAAAGATCCCTTCCAACCTGGGTGATTCTTTAGTACGATGTTTCCTGATCCTCAGTATTTTCTTCCACATGATTGTGATGATTGTGATCTTCCACATGATCTGATGATTGTGAAGCTTCTAAAATGCTGCTGCATGGATGAAACCCTGAGTTTCTCTTTGGCATGGTGAGCTGCAACACTTGATTGATTTTGCCCTCAGCTTGTCCCAAATCTGACTAAGTATTTTCTGGTTTGATGGGGAGAGAACTGGTGTGATGTGGATCCGGTGACAAGTGTGCTTGGGGCTACCCTGGCAGCTGGAGTCACGGCATCTGCATGAGCTCTGGGAGAAAATGACATCTGTTAGTCTTCAGGTTCTTGTTCCAGAGGAATGAATTTGAGGAGAAATAGACCCAGATGAGATGTGAAGGGCATGGAGGGCAATGGAAGAGCACAGAGAGAGGCTCTGCTCTTCAGGACGTGTAGTTGGGCCAGACATGGATGGGTAGGAGATAGAGTTTGCTTTCTGTTCGTGTTCTGGCAGTAAAATATCAGGGAAGGCAAAAAAATAAAAAAAACCCTTGAAGAAGATTATTTCTCCAAGAAAAAAAATGGGAATAAATTGACCATAAATAGTACAGACAAGAAAATGACTTTTTCTTTTTTGTTTTGAACTGAGAGCTAGGAAATTCCAGCGTAGCTTCCAGGAGAAGAAATGGGCACAAAATTATCTGGTTTTAAGGTGGAGTTCAGTTTACTAAAGAGTTTGTGACTTGACTGGAAGGGGGTAGGGATAGCTCTGGATGTGCAAGGTTTTCTGGTGTTTCTATCTGAGCACATGTGCTGGGACTTCAAAGTTAATAGCAGCAGAAAAAAATGTCCAAGGTGTTTTTTTATCTAAAGCTCAATACAATAAGAATGGAAACACATTTATATTTTGAGTCTGTTGAGTGGCACAAGCAAGTATTTATCAGTTGTTTCAATTCTTTTATTCTGTAAAAAAATCTATATATTTTTAAAAAACTACTTGTGCAATGTGTATTAATGTGAGTGTCAGGAGGATGGGCACAGGATCTTCTCAGGGAACCTCATAGTAACTTCTCAGTACCTGAGGGGGTCCTACAGAAAGGCAGGGGAAGGACTTTTTAATATGATATCGGATGGGAGGACTAGAAACAACAGATGTAAATTGGAAGGGTGTAGATTTAGACTTGACATAAGAAAGAAATTCTTTACAGTGAGGGTGGTGAAGCACTGGAACAGGTTGCCCAGAGAGGTTGTGAGTACCCCCTCTCTGGAGGTGTTCAAGACCAGGCTGGACAAGGCACTGAGCAGCCTGATGTAGTGGGAGGTGTCCCTGCCTATGGCAGGGGGGTTGGAACTCAATGATCTTTAAGGTCCCTTCCAACCCAAACTATTCTATGATTCTGTGATTCTATGATCCAATGATAGGACAAGGGGCAATGGGTGCAATGTGGAACATTGGAGGTTCCACAGAAATATAAAGGAAAACTTTGTCACCTTGCTGAGGGTGATGGAGCAGTGTCCCAGGCTGGCAGAGGGGGTGTGGAGTCTCCTCTGGAGACATTCAAACCCCACCTGGACACCTTCCTGTGTGACCTGATCTGGATTTTCCTGTTCCAGTTGGATTGGACTAGATGATCTCTCGAGGTCCCTTCCCATCCCTAGCATTCTTTGATTCTGTGATTCAAGGGAAACAAATTCTTCTGTGCAGGCAGCCTTGGCAGAGCCTGTAGGGTCTCATTACAGGCACTGGGGGGAGGAAAGGAGGTGGCCATTAATAATTTTTAACCTCCACGAGCACGCATTATGCTGCTAATTTTTTCCTGCTGCTGAGTTCGTGTCACTGTTGAAAAGGATAAACAATTCCCTGAATGAAAAGCCTGTGTTTGGTTTGCCTTGGTCCCTCCGATTAACAAATCTGATTACAGCGTTTAAATTTAATACCTCAGAAATTCTCCCCCCCAAATGAATGATTCACGGCAAGGCCGCCAGCAGATGTAATTATCTGGGAAAACTAATGAATCATGTCGTTAGGATATTTTTCCTTGCAGCTGCCTCCAATTAATACGTCCATCAATTCTGGGGGTAACAACAGCGGAATCCCGGTGTGTCACTGCCGCCGTGTTGCTGAGCTCCATCCCTCTCTTCAGCGTTTGCATTGTGTAATGAGGACTCCTCATTAGTCACTTTTTAATTGCATTTTTGGGAAATGCAAAGCAGCAAGGATGTGTTTTGAAAATTTTGAGATGATGAGATTGGAAGAGGGTAGGTTTAAGCTGGAGAGAATGATCAGAGGGCTGGAGCACCTCCCTTCTGAGGACAGGCTGGAGGAGTTGGGGTTGTTGAGCCTGGAGAAGAGAAGGCTCAGGGGGGACCTCAGAGTAGCTTCTCAATACCTGAAGGGGGCTACAGAAAGTCTGGGGTAGGATTTTTTAATAGGGTGCAGGATGGCAGGACTAGGAGTAATGGATGCAAATTGGAAGAGGGGAGATTTAGGCTGGAGATAAGAAAGAAGTTCTTTGCTGTGAGGGTGGTGAGACACTGGAAGAGGTTCCCCAGAGAGGTTGTGGATGCCCCCTCAATCCCTGGAGGTGTTTAAGGCCAGGCTGGATGAGGCACTGAGCAACCTGGTGTAGTGGGAGGTGTCCCTGCCCCTGGCAGGGGGTTGGAACTAGATGATCTTTAACATCCCTTCCAGCCCAAACCATTCTGTAGATTGGTATTTGACTTGGCTGTGTATCTTTCATGTTTCCCTGCATAGGGAACCCCCTACAGAAATCAGTTTGGGTGAGGATTTAAAGCTTGTCTGTGTTCATTTTGGCAGTATTCTCAGCTGGGATTGGGGTGCTCATGTGGGAGGATTTTGCCAAGCACCTGTTTTCCCATCTAAATCAAGGCCTGGTTTGCTCAAGCTGGTGCTTTGATACCTAAAAGAGCAGATCAAGGAGTTTCTCCACTCTCCAGTGAAGTGGTGGAGGATGTTGAGACTTTGACAAAGAGCTCAAGTATTCTCTAAACAGCTGCTTGAAGAGATTTAAGGAAGTATTAGAGGATAATTCCAAAAGTCTGAAGAGGAGGGACTTTCTCTTGCTCAGCTTCTAGGCATTTGGTACCCAAGTGGCTGCATGTCGACCTTGTCTCCTTGTCACTCCGACAAGTTTTCATGTTATTTTCATGTTAATTATTTTCCTTGAGAATAATTCCAATTTTCCCAGAATGGGGTAAGGTTACAAAATTAGTCCCAGCTGGTTTTCTTGGAAGCTGCTGTACAACAAAATAAAGGGTGAAGTGTTGCCCTCAGTGCTGGAAATATCTTTCAATTTTACAGTGGGGAACTGAAAGCCACTGGGAATGGTGTGAGGGTAAAGTCCATGGGTGGTTCCTCACATGGCAGAACTTGGAAGGAAGGATGTGGTTCAGATTTGCAGGCTGTGGGTTAAGGTCTGGGACAAAGACCATGGATGTAAGACATCTTTTCATAAAATCATAGAATCATAGAATAGTTTGGGTTGGAAGGGACCTTAAAGATCATAGAGTTCCAACCCCCCTACCATGGGCAGGGACACCTCCCACTAGATCAGGCTGCTCAGTGCCTTGTCCAGCCTAGTCTTGAACACCTCCAGAGAGAAGGAATCCAGAACCTCTCTGGGCAACCTGTTCCAGTGTTTCACCACCCTCACTGTAAAGAATTTCTTTCTTATGTCAAGTCTAAATCTACTCGTATAACTGTGTATTCACTTGTTTCTAGTCCTCCCATCTGATATCATATTAAAAATTCCTTCCCCTGCCTTTCTGTAGGACCCCCTCAGGTACTGAGAAGTTACTATAAGGTCCCCCCTGAGCCTTGTATTGGGTTGGAAGGGACGTTCCTAGGCCATCTAGTGCCACCCCCTGCAGTGACAGGGACATCCTGAACTAGATCAGGTTGCTCAGAGCCTCAGCAAGCCTGGTTTGGATGTCTCCAGGGATGGGAGATGCCCACCTCTCTGCAGTGTTTTCCCAGGATGTCCCTGAGTGGAGCTGGGTGATGCCTGTGGGATGTGAAAAGCTGGATTAGGATAAGGTTGAAGTCCTGCTGGAGGAGAGGTGATGTGCCTGCCTCCCTCTCCTCAGCTATGGGAAGAGAATGGCAGCTGTGATACAGGAGCTTTTGCTGGCTGACCACATCCCAGCTGGGATATTTATTGTCACAGGGAGCCTGGCTCGTTTAAAGCAGTGGCCCCTGCTAGAGAAGAACTCACTGGTTCCTCAGACAAATTGGTCTCCTGCTGGGAATCCAGTCATTCCACCTCAGGCTCACAATAACATTGGCTCTCTCCAGCATTGTTTGACTGCTGGGGACACACTGATATGATCTCCTGTGAGGAGAGGCTCGCTTAAAATGAGGATTAAGAAGGAAATCGAGCAGATTGCAGGGTATTAACAGCTTGTTCACATTCCTGAGGGCAGCAGGAAGGGGAAAAAGAAAAGTCAGGCTGCTGTGATTTCAGCTTGGTGTGCCCTGAGCCTGGCAGGTGCTGCTGCTGGGGGGAGACTAGACTGCAGGGATGGCATCTAAGGTATGAAACATCCATCAGGATCTTGATTTCTAAACATCTGTAATTGCAGTTAGCAGCAAGAAAACAAGGATTAAAGAATTTACTCACTACTTCCAGGCTGGACAAGGCACTGAGCAGCCTGATCTAGTGGGAGGTGTCCCTGCCTATTGCAGGGGGGTTGGAGCTCACTGATCTTTGGAGTTCCTTCCAACCCAAACTCTTCTATGATTCTATAAAGTAGGTGAGTGAAAGTCAGAGTGAATCAAAGTGATGGAGCAGGGGGGTGAGTGTGTGTGACACGTCCTCTCCCTTAACACCAGCATCACTATTAGAAAAACCCCAAGTTGATTCTCAGCCTGTCTCAGTGATCAAAGCCAGACCCTGCGGGGTTTTCCTGTGGAGATGGTGGGACTTCCTATGAGAAGGGCTGGGGAAGGTTTGTTTGTGGAAATCCAAACAGGAGTTTACAGAGGAGAGGCAATTCTTGCTTTTCCCAGTGTGAGTGCGATGGAAAAGACATGTACATTGCAACCTCCTCACTGACTGTAGTCACCGTGTGCAGGGAGGGAGAAGGTTTGTTGTACCACCTGTGCTGCACTGTGTTCTCTTTGCTATTTTAATAGCTAATTAATCTTGATTTGCTTGGATTTAGGAGGAGGCTTTCTTTTTTTTTCTCTTTTTGGCACATACGTACAACCTATTATACCATAAATCCCACACATTTCAGCAAATGTCATCCTGATTGTTCCCTGCAGCACAGCACACGACTAGGAAAACATTCAAGGTCAGGAACTTGGATTCCTTAACCACTGGATTCGAGGAAGCCAATTTATTGTTCTGGGGCAGCCAAAGAGGGTAATTTCTTTTGGACCTATATCATATTGGCAGCCAATCTAGAGAGGTCAAAATTGCCTTGATGTGGGAGGTTTGGTGGGGGAGCATTAATCTGCCTCAATAAATTACCTGGTACCCCCCCCCCCACTGCTGCCAGCACAGGGCATTTCACAGTATTTACTGGTTTTTGTGTTCCTCTAGATGAGTGAATTTTTGTGGCGCTCTCAGTCTTTGACCTGTGTCTTGTATCCTAAAATCAATAAAACTATTCCTTGTACTTTTAACTTCTGTCTGTGAAAAGCTTTAAAGGGATTTTGCCTGGGGCTGGAGGAAGTGACCTTCGTATCAAATAATCCTGACCTGGCAGAGCAGGGCTTTGGGGTGGTTTTTCTTGTGGCTTCTTTGTGCTGTGAAAGCTGAATGAAAATTTGCAACTTAAAAAGTCTTAAAAAGTGAATTAGGGACGTGTTGACTCCAAGGAGCCATTAGCATGGCCTCAGTGTGGGTTGTTTCTTGGTTTTCATTGCTGTTTTAATGCAGAGCTGTTACATGGTGTCTGACCTTCTCCCTGGCTTGTTTTGGTGGGCTCGTGGATGAGATGTAGGAATGACAATGTGAATTAAACCATCTTGTGTAAGGGATTGATTTTCCTGCTCTTTTCCAAAGTGTGCATGGGGGAAAGCTTTAAAACTTTAAGAGGGAAACTCCTCTCTTTATTTGCTGCCTCTCTTGTAGTTTTATTAGCTGTTTCCTCTCGTTGTATTCTTAATATTTGAAGTTTTTCAGACATATCTCTGCCAGTGGAGTTGATTTGTGTCCTTTCTCTGTGTCATAGCACATCCCTTCTGTGGGCAGGGGGGGGCTGGAGGGCTGAAACAAGGAGCCACAAGGAATAGTTGGGCTTTTCTCTGTGGCACCTGTAGTCCACAGTAGTTAAAGTGTTCCCTCAGAGGGTTTTAAGGGACCTTCCAAGGCCATCTAGTGCCACCTCCTGCAGTGACAGGGACATTCTGCACTGGGTCAGGTTGCTCAGAGCCTCAACAGGCAAAAATAGAGCCTGTGGAGAATGCTGTGTTAGGATTACTAGGTGGTAAAACAAACTGGTGGAGATATTTCAATTCTCAAATCTCTCCTGAGTTATGAGCACAGAAGCTTTTTATTTCCATGTTGGGAATGCTTTGGGGTGTTCTTTCTTCTTCATAGTCTGTGTCAGATTTTTTTAGATCCTCCTGAGAGACTTTGGCTTTCTAATGAGGAATTGCTGTTTTCAGAGCTGTGTCCTAGGCAGTTTGGGGCTGTGTAATCCCGTGTTGCTGTGGCTCTTTCAGAACCAGAGTGGGCTTGTGGTCAAGGTGACAGCCTGAGGCTGCCATGGCAGTGACTTGTTCCCACCCCCTAACCTCCTTCTGTGAGCAGAGGAGACAAAAGAGGGGGCATGAGCAGGAGCACCCAGAACAAATGGGGGATTTGAGAGGAGGCTGAGTCTATAAAGAGGGGCCAAACTTGATCAGTGAAGACACTGGAAAGATATTTCATCAGGATCATGATGCTTGCACAGAGATGCATGAATCATAGAAATGCTTGATTGCAAAATATACTCTTGTGTACTTTTTTAATGTAGGGAACTGTTGGGCAAAATTGGAGAATCATAGAATGGTTTGGGTTGGAAGGGACTTTAAAGATCATCTTGTTCCAACCCTCCTGCCGTTCCCACCTCCCACCACTGCTCAAGTGCCTCATCCAACCTGGTCTTAAACACCTCCAGGGATTGAGGGGACATCCACAACGTCTCTGGGCAGCCTGTTCCAGTGTCTCACCACCCTCACAGGGAAGAATTTCTTTCTTATCTCCAGCCTAAATCTCCCCTCTTCCAATTTGCATCCATTATTTCTAGTCCTGTAACCAGTGGCAAATTTCACTCTTTCATTAAAAAAAAAAAAAAACCAAATAAACCTCTTCTACTATACAGATTGGCAGAATTTTACATAGAAGATATTCTAATGAAGCAGACCAGGAGATGGGCTTCTCTTTGTTCAGACTTGGTCGATAACCAGAGCTGGGGAAGAACCTGCAGATTCAATGTCCCACAGTTTTGGTGTTGCTGAAAATGCACGGTTGATGGAGCAGAAATCAGAAGCAGTGGCAGAGCACTGGTTCTCTGCAGGGCCCTGGCAGGAGATCTGCAGCTGCTCTGGGGAACATATTACATCAGGGCTTTTATTAAAAGTGTGATAAGCACGCACAGCAGCCGGCAGGAACACTGAGAGCTGACAGGGAGGCATCAGTTCTGCAAGTACGTGGCCCTGAATCACAGGGCAGTGTCCATGTCCTTGGCCTCAGACTGGGAGTCAGAAGGTGTAATCCAGGCAGGAAAACTGATGTCATCTGGAGTGGATCTATGCTGGGCTCAGAGGGTAACTTGCCATCAATTCATTTCCTGGTCTGAACAAGTGTCCTGAAATTCTAAGGGCCCAACTCCCACTAGTGATGGGAGATCTGAGCCAAAGGGACAGGTGAATTGAAGGGGAAAGGCTGCCAAGTAAACCAAAATACTCAATTTTTCAAAAACAAATTAGAGAGGAAAGGCCTGTGAAGGAAGGCTGGCCACATTGCAGCACACTCAGGCTCTGCTCTCCCAGGTTCTTCTGCTCTCAAGGTCTTTTTAGCTGTTGTCCAACTTTGTCATTCTGTAGACAGCACCTTAGAAGATCAAGGTGCTATGCAGCATGTCTGGTGTTTGATAGGTCATTGCCATCAAGAGAAGGTGCAGAGTGAGCTCTGCTCTTTACTTCTGAGCCTGCTCACAGGGAGCTGCAGCAGGGAAGAAGCTGCTGAGCTCTATCTCAATGTGATGGAGCCCATCTCAATGCAGTGGAGTCCATCTCAATGTAGAGGAGCTCATCTCTGGAGCTCAGAGTTCCTTTCTGCCTTCCAGCCACTGCTCAGAATTCCCTCCTAGCTATAACTCATGTTGACCTGCTCTTATGTACCTGGACACCAACGTTTCATGTTGGAAAACTCATCAATCGGAAAATTCCTTCTTCTTTTGCCTTGCTATGGGCACCAAGGATGCATTTTTGGAGACTGAGGTCCTCACTCTTCCACTGTAGAGGCAGCTCTGGATGGTGGGGACCAACTGCATGTCTTCAACAAGCTGAACTCAGCATCTCGAATCATAGAATCATAGAATAGTTCGGGTTGGAAGGGATCTTAAAGATCTTTGAGTTCCAACCCCCCTGCCATAGGCAGGGACACCTCCCATTAGATCAGTGCCTTGTCCAGCCTGGCCTTAAACACCTCCAGAGAGGGAGCATCCACATCCTCTCTGGGCAAATCTTGATCTTTCTTTTCTGCAGGACGGTTGGTGGATAAATTTCACCCCCCCCTCAGCTGAAATGTGCTCCTCCTGCTCTCACAGCAGGGGCCAGGGTCACAGCAAGGAGTTCCTGAGGAGCTATTTATCATCCTTGGGGCTGGAGGTCAGGTCCCTGTGCTGTCCCAGCTGCGTGCTTTCCCTGGCATTCCTCTGATGCTGTCTGGGACACGGTGTTGGACCCCAGAGTCAGCCCCATCACTGACTCTCTGCAGCATCAGTTTGGTTGTGTCATGCTTGTGGGAGTTAATGCTGCTGCCTGCTCTTCCCTAATTAATTAGAGAACAAACTCACTTTACCTGGTTTAGGTGGAGAAGGGAGAGGAGGTGGTGGTGGTTGGGACTGGAAATTGGTGCTTCTGGTCACACCAGCCAGTGTTTGACATGAGAGGCATGTACAGAACAGGCATCTCCAGGGAATCACTCACTGGTGCTGGTTTAACACACAGGTTTCTGTACTTGAGAGCATCAGTGACAAAACTTAGCAGGAAGAGGACACAGAGAAGGAACTGTGGTCAGTGCCAACTCTTTGGCTGCCCTCGATGTGCCCTGATTTGGGTAGGCCTGGAAGGACACTTCTTGGAAGCTTCTGCTCACTCCTATAGCTCTTTCAGGAGAGAAATTTCATGAACAGTTTGCAAATGGCAAATACTGATTTCAGTGAACATTTTTGACTGATGACTCATCGTCCTAAAAGTGAAGAATTGGTTGATTGAGTTTGAGGGTGTTCCCTTAGCTTTTGATGCATAGGCAGAAGATCAAGGTGCATGTCTGGTGTTCTCCAAATAATCCCCTACCATACCCTGGCCAAGCAGATACTCTCTCTGCATTAACACCATGATTTTATGCTTATTTCTGTGCCACAGCAAAAAGTTTCTGCAAAGAACAGTGGTTTTGGGCTCAGAATTGGTCTGATCAGGGCAGTGCCTCCCCTGCCCCTTCCTCTAGGTGATTCAGATTGTCTCAGAACCAGTGACCAGAGAACAAATTGGCTCTTACTGGTGTTGTATTGTCATTATCACCAGGGACTCGTGTATTTTTTTTCTTCTACTCCCTGTTTGGAGGAGCTGTTGTGAGCTCAGTTTGTGCCTAAGTGTTACACAATGTCCCAGCTAGATTATCAGCCTGCCTTTTGTGTCACTGGGGTGCCCTGTCCCTGTGGGGGCACAGCTTGTACAGAGAGGGCAGTGAGAAGAGCAGTCTTCCATTGAAAAACAGCATCCCACTCATGTTTTCTACTGTAGACATCCACAGCCAGCACATGGAGATCTCTCCCACCACAGAATCANCAGGTGAGGTTTGAATGTCTCCAGAGAAGGAGACCCCACACCCTCTCTGGGCAGCCTGGGACACTCTTCTCTCACCCTCACTGTGAAAAAATTTTTCTTGTATTTCTGTGAAACCTCCAATGTTCCAGTTTGCATCCATTGCCCCTTACCCTATCATTGGAGGTCACTGAGAAGAGCCTGGCTCCATCCTCCTGACACTCTCCCTTTCCATATTTACAGACATGAATGAGGTCACCCCTCAGTCTCCTCTTCTCCAAGCTAAAGAGACCCAGCTCCCTCAGCCTGTTCTCAGAAGGGAGATGCTCCAATCCCTTCATCATCTTCGTGTCTCTGCACTGGACTCTCTCCAGCAGTTCCCTGTCCTTCAACTGAGGGCCCCAGAACTGGACACAATGTTCCAGATGTTTTCTCACCAGGGCAGAGTAGAGGGGGAGGAGAACCTCTCTTAACCTACTGACCTACACACCTCTTCTAATACAGCCCAGGATGCCATTCTTGGCCACAAGGGCACATTGCTGGCTCATGGTCACCCTGGTGTCTACCAGGACCCCAGGTCCTTTTCTCAAGCACTACTCTCTAACAGCTCAGTCCCCAACTTATACTGACACATGGGGTTGTTCTTGCCCAGATGCAAGACTCTCCCATCCCTGTTTTCAATCAGGAAGTGAGGCAGAGACCAGCTGAAGAATAAATACTACCTCAGATGAAACTTAATCTGTTTTTAAAGAACTCCCTTCCACTGAAATAGAGGTTTTCCCCTTTTTTTATTTTATTTTATAACAATCCTAGCCTCAAAAGTCTCTCCTGGGCTGTGTCTCATCCTCACTTAGCTGTGTTGAGGTTGTTGGTTTTTTTTAATTCCCATTTTCTGGAAGCTCCGTGGTTTCCCCCGTGACGTGTTTTTAATTCCGAGTGCCCCAACGAGCCTTTCCTTTTCCCAGTCTCCAGAGCACTCCACAGGGAGAAATTTAAAAAATAACATGTAAGCTTTAAATAATTTACTGTGAGAGTAATTGGGTTTATACAGCAGTCCATAAACCTTTAGCTGGTAAAAAATCAAAGCACCTTAATCTGAAAAGCAGATGGGAGGCTTGTCAGGGTGAAGGCTTATGGAGTTTTCAAAGACAAATTGTTTAATTCTCTCCCTGGCTCGGAAAATAAATAGTTCTGCTGCTCGATTGAAAACAGAAACATCTTAGAAATGAGACTTTCAGAGCTTTCAAGCATTGTTCCTTCCGCAACAAAGCAATCAAAAGAAACGTGGTGGAAAGATGTGCTGGGCTCCTGGTTGATGAGAAATGAAAAGCGAGAGCTTCTCAAACCACCTTTGACTACTCCTGCTGAATTTTCAAGTGCTTTCCACCCCACCCCCCTCCTCCTTTTCAGGGGCTGCCTGTCTGGTGTGAACCAGCCCTGTGAGGGATGGCTGGGGGTCATCTCCTTCTATCCACAGAGGGTGCCGTAGTCTCTGCCTAAATGTTGTGGCTCTGAGAGGGAGACACTGCTCTCCAAAAATCACACTTTTCAATGCAGCCAAAAAGCTGTGTTTGTGGCAGAGTGAGCCCTGCCTTGCCTGGGGAATGAGGGCTGTGTTTGTACCCCTTGTATTGATGCCACTCACAGACCAGTCCCTCCTGTCTTCCCAGCACAAGCGACAAGCTTGCTTTAGCTGGGTTAATGGCCTGATGAGATCACCTCTAATTTGTGTATCGAGCTGGTTTGTATCACATCCTTCAAAAAGGGAGAAAAAAAAAAACCAAACTCAAACCAAAAAGCAAGGGCAGAGGAAAAAACCTCCCACACAAAACAACAAAACCCTCCTTATTTTTTCATTACTTTTTTGTACTCCTTGTTGGACTTCAAAAGCTCCCCTCAGAAACAGTGTGTTCTGCCCCGTGAAAGCAATGGGTTTTTTTGCTGGGAGCCATTACCTCAGCCCATAAACATCACAAAATGGGCCCTCCTTTTTGGAGTTTGGTTTTCATTTACTGCAGAATTAGGATGGGGCAGTAGAAGCAGCACTGTCAGCCCTAACAGGAGGAGGTGCCCAGGGGGTGGCTTGTGTCCTGAGCTACCACTGTCACTCCTTGGGGGGTTAATCCACTCTGAGCCCATCAGCCTCCTGTGGACAAGAGGATGGAGAAAACTTGAAGTAGAAAGGATGCTAAGGGCACATTTGGCATTGCAAAATGTTGAAACACCTGCAGCTTGGCACCTTAAGGGTTCAAAGACTTCTAGGATATGTGATGGAAGGACTAAAAATAATGGATGTAAATTGGAAGAGGGGAGATTCAGGCTGGATATAAGAAAGAAATTCTTTACAGTGAGGGTAGTGAAACACTGGAACAGGTTGCCCAGAGAAGTTGTGGATGCCCCCTCAGTCCCTGGAGGTGTTTAAGGTAAGGCACTGAGCAGCCTGATCTAGTGGGAGGTGTCCCTGCCCATGGCAGGGGGGTTGGAACTTGATGATCTTTAAGGTCCCTTCCAACCCAAACTATTCTATAATTCTGTAGGACTGAGGGACTTGGGACATTCAGACTTGGGAAATGATGCCTGGTAGAAGCCAATAGTAGGCAGGCTTGTGAGATGGAGATTTTGCCCAGCCAAGACTTTGAAATACACTGGGTATTACTTTGGAGGAGCATATTTCAGTTGTCCATGTTCAAATGCTGTAGGAGATCAACTTCCCGTTTGACCTGGATTAGGTGTTCCTGCTCTTGCAGGGGGATGGGACTAGATGATCTCTTGAGGTCCCTTCCAACCCCTAAGATTCTGTGAGAAGGATGTTAGGCTTTGACAACTGGGCTTTCAGTGCTCTCTTTGAGCTTCCTTGGGAAGGAACTGATGCCTGATGTTCATAGCTTGAGGTGGAACATCACAGTATCTGAATCAATCTGCATGGTCAGGTGTGAGGTCTGGGAAGATGCCAGCTTTCCATCCATCTGCCTTCTGCCAGCATTTTTGCTCTCCTCAACCCCCTTCTCTCTAGTGGTCATTGCCAGTGTAAATGTTGTGGTATCATAGAATGGTCCAGGCTGGAAGGAACCACCTTAAGGTCTTCAAGTCCAGCCATGACAAGAACCATCCTTAAGCCATATCTCTAAGCTCTTTGTCTGCCCATGTCTTAAATACCTCCAGGGATGGGGACTCAACCAATTCCCTGCCTGAAGCTCCTGAGCTGAAAGTCTCCTCTGATGCTGCTGTGGCTCTGGTGGCAGCAGTGCAGAGCTTGGAACATAAGCCCTTGATGATCCTTGCATCACTGGTCTGTTTCTCATCTCTTGTTTATTTTCCTTTTCCTGTTGTGGTGCTTTTTCTCCAGTTTCAAGCATCTTTAAACTTTTGGAAGGCTGCTTCTGGACCGTGGACTGAAATGGATGCTCTTCTAGTGGCTTATCTTTTTTTTAATTTTTTTTTTCTTTCCATTTTGAGACCCATGCCAGGAATGAGCCTCCACCCTCTGGTGTCCTGAGTAGTGAATGGGATATCTGAGTTCTGGATGGCAGAGCTGATGCCTTGAGCAGTTTAATTATACCGAGCACTTGATATTAAGTGATGAAGGAGAAATGTGTTACTCTACTGAAAATAATCTGCTGTGGAGGTGTGTTTTATCTCAATGTGACAAAAACCAGGTGAGAAATAGACTGCCACAGCTGGAATTGCTATTAACAAACACCCCTGGCTGCCAGCACCTGCCTCTCACAGCCATGAAACCTGACAAGACTCCATCCACAGCCCTAATAAGAGGAATTTCCACACACAATTATTCCAACTAGGTTTTCATCTCATAACAGTGTCTTTTGTTGAAAGCTCTGCAGGTAGAAGGCAGTAGATAATCCTCCAGTACCTCCCAGAGCAGGGGTGAACACAGAGTTGTCATGGTAGGATCATCCCCAGGGAAGTCAGGTAGAGCAGGGGGTGTCTCTTCTCTGTCACCTCCCCCTTCTGATGCCCTCAGGAGCAATCAGACATGGATACTTAGACATGTAGGTTTGGCCTGGAGCTTTCCCAGTAGTGCAGGGGAGGTAGAGAGGACCAGGTAGAGAGCAGAGTGAGAAAAGTCAAGGACTGAACAACTCCAGGCTTAACACCCACATCTCCTTCAACCTGTCCTCATAAGGGAGGTGCTTCAGCCCTCTTGTCATCTTCATGTCCCTCCTCTGGACCTTATAGATTGAAGGTATTTTTTGTCAGACTTCAGTGTTGTGATAATGCTCTTGATTCAACAGGAGATTGAGCTGTTCATGGAGAGCATTTGTTCAGTTTTTGGAAAAAAGTAAGAGGACTTGGCCATGGTGTTGGGCAGGGAAAGTGAAGAGATGAACTCATCCTCGGTGAGGATGATCAGCAGAGACATTGCCAGGAAACTGGATCTGAAAGAAAGGAATGAAGAGCTTGACACACAAAGCTCTGCACTACATGTTTGGCAGGGAGAGAGATTGAATCAAGTACTTTAAGAGGAGAAGTCCACAAGAAGTGGTTTAGAAAAGTTTGGTGAAATGAACTCTGATGGAAGAATTCACCAACCAGACAGTTAGATGTCCTGTGGATTGGCTGATCCATCCTTCCAACTTGCTCTAGAGTTGAATTCAGCTTCTTTTGGAGAAGAGAAGGCTCAGGGGAGACCTCACAGTAGCTTCTCAATACCTGAAGGGGGCTATAGAAAGGCTGGGGTAGTACTTTTTAATAGGATATGTGATGGCAGGACTAGGAGTAATGGATGCAAATTGGGAGAGGGAAGATTTAGGCTGGAGAGAAGAAAGAAGTTCTTCTCTGTGAGGGTGGTGAGACACTGGAAGAGGTTGCCCAGAGAGGCTTTGGATGCCCCCTCAATCCCTGGAGGTGTTTAAGGCCAGGCTGGATGGGGCACTGAGCAACATGCTGTAGTGGGAGGTGCCCCTGCCCATGGCAGAGGGGTTGAAACCAGATGATCATGAAGGTCCCTTCCAACCCAAACCATTCTATGATTCAAGTTGTTTTTTTCCCAAACCTCCTTTACCTCTAAAGGAAAAAAAAAATTACAGCAGCTAGCTTATAAATCTAAAAATCTGAATAAATAAATGGCACAATGATCAAAAAATGTTACATTCACACTTTTTTTATTACATTAGCTGAGACATGTCAGTAATATGCCACTATCCTGGGGCACTTGGGAGATTATGATTTTTCCTGTTTTTATCAGTTTTACCACTCCACACCCTTTTGCTGCTGGTTCCACTTAGACTGTGTGGCATTTACATTTCCAAAATCTGACTGGAAAAACTTAATTCTTTGGAAATTATTGCATTCTGCCTTATTGTTTGGGTAATTCATAGCCAGAAGAGATCTGTTAGAGGTTGAAGTCCAAAGGAACAAGGAGTGTGGCTCTCTTGGAGTTCAGGGGGACTGGGCACTCAGCTCTTTTACAAGGTGTGTATGAAAACCATGGTCTTCTCCTCAATTCAGTGGTAGAAAACCATCATCAAAATTCATCTGGAGTTACTGCCTGCAGCTCTGGAGCCCTCAGCAGGACATGGACCTGTTGGAGAGAGTCCAGAGGAGGCCACAAGGGGGCTGGAGCACCTCTGCTCCAAGGACAGGTTGAGAGAGCTGGGGCTGTTGAGGCTGGAGAAGAGAAGCTGCGCCTGGGGAGACCTCCCAGTAGCCTCCCAGTGCCTGAAATGGCTACAGGAAAGCTGTGGAGGGGCTGTTTGCCAGGGCATGAAGACACAGGATGAGGGGTTGGAAACTAAAGCAGTACAGGGCTAGATGAGACATGAGAAAGAAGTTCTTCTCCATGAGGGTGGAGAGAAGAAAGAAGTTCTTTCTGTGAGGGTGGTGAGACACTGGAACAGGTTGCCCAGAGAGGTGGTGGAGGCCCCATCCCTGGAGACATTCAGTCTTGCTGAGGCTCTGAGCAACCTGATTAAGTGCAGGATGTCCCTGTCACTGCAGGGGGTAGGACTAGGTGGTTCTATGATCTATGAACCTGGTGGTTGCTCATGGTGGGCTTTCATGTGACTCTTTCCAATTAAAGCCAGGTACAGCAATGCTGCTACAAGCCTGGGTTGGGCAGGTGCTGTTAACTTGTCTCCATCATACAGAAGGATTCATCTGCAGAGTTAACTTGGGTCTCCCCTCATTGTTGGGGCTCTCTCAGTTGACTTTCAGACTGACCTGGGCACGTGGTTAGTGCTGAGTTGCCATTTCCATGACAAGTCCTCTCCCTGATTTACAGCTCAGCTGCTTTCACTCGCCAGCCTAATGCTGTGGAATGCAGGTTGACAGTCCAGATGTGAAACCTTTCTCCTCAGAAAGAAAACAAAGGATTAAATGTGTTTTAAGAGGGTTTGAGAAAATAATTGAAGATTGAGGCCCTGAACATCTGAAGGCTTGAAATACTGCCTTTAGCTGGCCATGGGAAACTTCCAAATCCCCAGGCTTGAAAGTGTGTCATCTTTGGCCAGGCTGCAGGTACTGTTTGGCTTTGGGAGCACCTGTCAGTGCCCATATCAAATGCTTTGTGAGGTTTTACAGAATGTTAAATAATCAAATTATTTCTCTTTATGCAAATTGCTGCAGGTTAAGGAATGGTTGGGGCTTTGCTTTTGCTAAAACCTGTGGCTATAAGGGAAGAATTACACCAATTCCCTGATAGTCATTGGTAAAGATTTGGTTCTGATCCCCCCAGTTTCATGAGGAGATCTATAATTAGGATTTTCTTCGCTTTAGGATGTGTAGAAGATGGTCCCAGTGTGTCTGCTGCAGCTGCTGATCCCCATCACCCCATTGAGAGGCAAAGGCTCTGGCCAGAGGATGGGAATTGTCTAAAGCACAATTGAATTGGGAAAAAAAAAAGTGGAATTATAGTGCTTGATGTCAAAAATATTTATTTATATATTTATTTGAGAGAAACAGAGTGGCCTCAGCCAAGCCCATGGATCTGCTCCATGAAGATTCACTCAGTGCATCCATCAATGTTTGGGTTTCAGCATTATTTGGGTTGGAAGTGATGCAGCAAGGGTTCATTGTCCTTTCAAAGAAAAGATGAAAACATCTAGAACTTTCTCCCGGCCCATATGGAAAAACATTATAGCTTGTGCAACCAGTCATCTTAAAATTGAACTCCCAGCCTCATGGGTTAAAAAGATCTTATGGGTGTTGTGCAGGGGGGTGCCCTGAGGAATATAATGGGATAGAAATGGCAGGGCTTTGCATTAGGATTCATGAAAAATGGGGTTGTGAAGTAAAAAGCTTGTGATTTTTATTTGGGATTAATTGTCTGATTGGTGTACAGGATGGCAGGACTAGGAGTGATGGATGCAAATTGAAAGATTTAGCCTGGAGATGAGAAAGAACCTCTTGACTGTGAGGATGGTGAGACACTGGAAGAGGTTGCCCAGAGAGGCTGTGGATGCCCCCTCAATCCCTGGAGGTGTTTAAGGCCAGGCTGGATGAGGCACTGAGCAACCTGGTGTGGTGGGTGGTGTCCCTGCAGGGAATTGGAACTAGATGATCTTTAAGGTCCCTTCCAGCCCAGCCATTCTATGATTCTTATGATTCTATGATGTTCTCTTCTGATTAGCTTTAGGAAGCCCCTGTAGAGCAGCAATTTTGCAATCAGAAGAGGCACATTTTCTATATTCAGTTGATATTTTTTCTCATGAGAAGGATCTCTGCCTTTTCTCCATGCTGTGATACAACAGATTAGTCCAAGAATGCTGTAAAATGGGATAAGAAGTGACAAAAAATGGCATATATTGTTCCTAGATTAAAAAATTGTGTGAAAAAATCATAATTAATAGAAGGATAAAAGTGCCTTTAGTATTATCAAATGTTGTTTGTTTTTTTTTCTAAAAGGGATTTTTAAAGTTGATTGATTGGAAATAATGACTTAGAGGATGCACACACAGGAGGTGACTTTTTACCCTGTATTTATTCACATTCTTTTCCCCTCTTTTCTTGGTTTTGGGGATTTTTTATGAGAAACAAAGTAGTTTGGCCAGAGAGAGGATGTTGTTTAATGTCAGAATTCTTGCTGCTGCAGCAATAGGATGATGTGCCTTGTTCCCAGTCATGATCAAACCATCAGCTTTTGCACACAGTGGCAGGAGAGGGACAATAAGTGCTCATAATCTCTGCTGTTTGACAAACCCTGTATTTGTGTAGCTTGATAAAGTGGAGGCTTAAGGTTTCCTTCCTGCACTGGAGTTTGTCACTCTGGAATTCAGAGCTCGTGCATGGAGATCAAACCAGTGATTTAGCCACGCTCTTCTGAAGTGTCTTCCAGACACCAGTGCTCAGTGGCACTAAACCCTCAGCTTTTGCCAATTAATCACTTTCAGCCCTTCCAACAAATGAGCTGGAGAAAGGAGAAAATCCTAGAGAAGAGGAGCAGCTGTCTGAGGGCTCCCTCCGTCTGACAGCCTTTCCCTGCTCTGCAGAAATCCACAGGCACGGAGCCACGCTAAACACTGAGTGTTCAGCCACATCTGCAGAAAATCCATGGGAGGGCATGTGGAAAGTTGGCACAACTTTTGGTGGAAGGAAGTGGGAAGAAAGAAAATCATTAGCTCAGGCTGACCGGGATCCGTAGACTTGAGGTCACTTATCTATGGAAGTTCTTCTTCCACCCCTTCTGTTGTTTTAACCACTTCTCTGAGTAATCACAACTCCTTTTTTCCATGACTGCAGGCTTGGAGTGGAAGATTTTTGAGCCTTCAGCTGGAGAGATGATTTTTTTCTTTGCTTTTGGCCTGTTTCAGAGCTGGGCAGGTAGGACATGAGTAAATCCAGCTATATCAGAAGAGCTGATGGCCCACCACGGTGCCTCTGATTCCTGGGATTTACTCAGCATTGAGAATGCTCTTAGATGATTGTGTTCCTCTTGTTAATTTAGTCAATTCCCCATTGATTCCAGTGGAGCTTGATGAAGTATGTCAGCTGGAGATTAGTCCCAGGTGCCTGGGTTGACTTTGGCTTTATCAGCTGCTTTCAATAGTGTAACCGTGAAGCACTTGCAAGTTTTCTGGTTCCTCCTGTGATTGATAGAACAGTTCTGAAGTGGTTTCCCTCCTCGTTTGGGATCCAAGAGGATAATGCCAGGCAGCTGTCCACAGCATGATGCTCTTGTGGTGAATACTGTGATGCTCTCTTGGCTTGTGACCAACCTGGATGTTTATTAAAATGGCAACTGTGTTTCGTGGGCTTGAAAACTCACTAATCCAATGGCTCTGTGGCTTCCTCTTCTCTAAATGCCTGGAGCGGAATTGAACAAGTCTCTCCATGCTCAAGTGAAACAGGAGTCATTTCAGAAGAGGTCTGACTGCAGGTGTGTGGAGTGGAAAAGACTGGCACTGCCTGCTGGCTGGTGGAAATAAGCTCTTAGCAGGTGGCAGAGGTGGGTTGTTGAGTTTTGAGTGTGATTTTGGTGAAATTTGATGGAATTCTTCTCAGAAGGGGTGAGCTGGTGAAGAAAATCTTCCTACCTGGGCTCATGATTCCTTCTGTTGTGTTCCCAGTGTCACCACTTGGGTCAGAGCATACTGAAGGGAAGCTTACTTAGGGCTGTACATTAAGGTTGGCTAAAAGCTTGTGTGAGTTCCTAGCCCTGCCTGAGGCTAGGGGAAAAATTCCCATGTTTGAGGGCGAGGAATTGATCGGTAGAATTGTTTTTAACCTGGATTTTGCTTCTGCCTCTGCATGGTGTTGAAGTTCTGCAGAGATTTTTGGTGAGGAGGAACTTGTGGTGCCATTCAAAGACAGAAGATGGGGTTAGATTGGCCTGATTGGGGATGGGAGCTGAGCAAATTTCTATGGGCACTGTCATTAAAAAAAAAAGAAACAACAAAGCCCATTTTACTTTGAAGGATAGGGCTGAGGGCAGGGGATGAGCTCTGTGGTGTGTTGGTCACTCTGAGAAGTGAGTGTGGTAGGTCACTGATCCATGTGTCAGTGCTATCTGAGAGCCACCCCTTCAAAAAATGAATGGAACTGGAAGGAAAGGAACAGAAGCACAGAAGACAACTGTGTCCTGGGCTGCACCAGAAGAGCTGTGGCCATCAGGTAGAAGGAGGGGATTCTGCCTCTGCTCTGCTCTGGTGAGACCCCAACTGTAGTTACTGTGTCCAGCTTTGGAGCCCTTGGCACAAAAAGGTTATGGAGCAGTTGGAGAGGGTCCAGAGGAAGAACATAAGGATGATCAGGGGGCTGGAGCATGTCTGCAATGAGGACAGGCTGATAGAGCTGGGGCTTTTGAGGCTGGAGAAGAGAAGCTGCACCTGGGGAGACCTCCCAGTGACATCCCAGTGCCTCAAGGGGCTCCAGGAAAGCTGGGGAGGGGCTGTTTGCCAGGGCATGGAGGGGCAGTGGTTTGGAACTAGAGCAGGGCAGGGTTAAATGAGACATTGAGAAAGAAATTCGTTCCCCCGTTTGTGGTGAGTCATGGGAGAAAAGCTGATAGTAATTTTTGATTTCTTAAACACCTTGAGGCACCCAAAGCCAAGTTTGCTGAGGCTCTGAGCAACCTGATCTAGTGCAGGATGTCCCTGTCACTGCAGGAGGTAGGGCTAGATGGCCTTTGAAGGTCCCTTCCAACTCTGTGATTCCATGACCACCACAGGAAACACTAAGCTACTGTGGGTTAAAAATGCCAAAGAGAAAAGCCACATCTTGAACTGAAATCACTGAAATCGGCATCACCTCAGCATGCTGAGCTCTTCCCTTTCTGCTCCTCAAACTCCAGCCCATGTGCTGTATTTCTGGTCTCCAACTACACACAAGCACTGCTGGTCATTTTTTCCAGTCTTCCTTAATCTGCTTTGAAACCAAATCTCTGGTCATTGAATAATTCTCACTTGAAGGGACCGTGGCAGGGACAAAGTGTTTCACTCACTTTTAAGCTTTTCAATGTGAAAAATGTGGGACGTTCTTCTGGGCTGGAATGAGCTTCACAGGGAACATTTTGGGGATAGTTCCCTCCTGCTTTTTTGGATGGAGTTTTCTTTAATTTGAGGAGGAATGAGTTTATACATCCTGAGCAGACATCTCAGGAATTTGAGGCTTTCTTTGAAGGCTCTGGCTGTGGCGTGGGGCACCGCTCTCCCAGCAGAACCCAACAGTTCAGTGATATTTCTCCTGGGGCCAAAATGACATTGGCCATTTGTAACCATCACTTTAAATCACCTTCAGAGCTGGGGCTGACTTTTAGGCAGGTCTTTGAGAAATGAAGGGGTTTTTTTCCCTTTGGAAGGTGCTTGGGAAACTTGTGCCAGAACTCCCCAGTGACAGGACTATTGTTGGGGAGGAAGGTGCGGGCTGGGAGGGTGATCCAGCAGCTGCTGCTGCATCCTTCACACCCCTCTGCAAAGGGTTATAGAATGGTTTGGGTTTGAAAGGATCTTAAAGATCATCTAGTTCCAAGTCCCCTGCCATCGGCAGGGACACCTCCCACTACACCAGGTTGCTTAATGCCTCTTCCAGCCTGGCCTTAAACACCTCCAGGGATTGAGGGGGCATCCACAACCTCCCTGGGCAACCTCTTCCAGTGTCTCACCACCCTCACAGCAAAGAACTTCTTTCTTATCTC
>VZTY01002421.1:0-13319 GCA_013400935.1 Turnix velox | reverse complement strand
CCCCCCCCCCCATTGTTAGTGCCACCAGTATCCCCTCTGCTGGGACAATAGTGCCTTGAGTTCTTCCCCCTCTAATCTCCCTCCTTATCTCCCTGCTCTTCCGGTGTTGGAGTGAGAGGTTCTGTGTTGACCCACATCCCTTTTTGGGGAGCAAGATGAGGATGCTCAGCAGTGGAGGGTGTCTGAGCCTTTTCTCCCTGCTCATCATCCCCTCTGTAATGTTTAGAAGTCCTTTGATGGGGATGAGGACCTTCAGAGTTGTGGGTGGCCCCTTTTTTATATCAGCATTGCCCCAGAACCATGATGGCATCAGGATGTTCCTCCTCACTGAGGAGGAGCACAGTGGCCACCATTCAGGATGCTAGAAGTCCCCAAGGTAGGAGACTACATGTAGGCCACCTGGCTGACCCCATGCTTCTGCCCAAGTGGTGGAACAAGATGGGATCCATCCCTCGGAAACATCTCCATCTTGATTTTGGCGTGCCCCGAAGATTTTGGTGTGCCCTGAACTGGAGCCCTGTCATCATGGAGCTCCAAAACTTGCTTGGCTGAAATGGTCATGAGCCAAGGCATCTGGCTGTGGATGGTACTCTTGTCCCTATGGGATGGGAGCATCCCACTGGGAGTGGCAGCATTTTACACTTCCCCAAAATCAGAACAGCAATTAGGACCCCTGGCTTTAGGTTTTGAGTCTGCTGACAGGGAAGTTAACGAGGAGCTTTGTCCACTCCATGCCAGTGGAAGAGGCAAGAAAAGGAGCTGGAGAAAAGCAAGAGGGTGGGGAGGAAGCAGTTCTGGAGCCAGCTGTGATGGGGGATGATGTCTGTTGTGAATCCAAGCTCTCTCCTGAAAAGAAAATTTAAACCCAGCACATCTACTTGGTGGACAAGCCCCAACTTCTTTTCTCCAAGCTATGACCATGAAAAGGCAGGAGGATGCTTTGTGTGACATGGAATTGAAGGGAAGGGAGGATGGAGCAGGATTTAAATTTAGAATTGGACAAGGGTACAAAGCTCCCTTTTTAGTTTTTTTCCCGTCTGCTTGATGCAGCTGGAGTTGGGTTGGCCAAGATGCTGAGCAGAGCTTGTGGTAGATGTTTGATGATACCATGGATCAGCCAGATCGATTCTGTTCCACTTGAGGGAGTGCAGATAAAATGGCTTAAGAGATTCCCCCATTGGAAGCGATAGCATCATCATTTATGCTGGAGAAGACAAGATCTTTAGTTGCCTGACATTTATTTGGCTGGGGTGTGCTTTGTGGATTTCACACCCAGGGCCTGTAGCCAACCTGATGATGTCAGATGTGAGCTGCAAGGAGGAGGAGGAAAAAAAAAAATTCAGGAGGAAAAAAACCCCACAAAACTAGCTGTGCTGTTCTTTTCTTCTCCAGATGACTTTTGCTTTGTGTGTTTTGGTTGTTCTTACTCCATGGTCCTCTTTCATGGAAAGAGCTTGGAGATATGATTTAGGCATGGTTCTGCTGTGCTGTTCTTCACTAGATGAGTTTTGCTCTGTGTGTTTTGGTTGGTTTTACTCCATGGTTCTCTTTGGTGGAAAGAGCTTGGAGATATGATGTAGGGATGGTCCTTTGTCAGAGTTGGGAGGTGTCACTGCCCATGGCAGGGAGGTTGAAACTATCTGATCTTTAAGATCCTTTCCAACCTAAACCATTCTATGGCCTTGATGATCAGAAAGGCCCCCTCAAACCAAGGCGATTCTATGACTTCTATAAAGCACCTTCCAAGAGTAAGTCATGACTGAAACACCTTGTCCTGTACATGCATGTCCCAAACATGGCAGCAGAAAACCGCTCTCTTAATTTAGCCTCTTTCTTTTGGTCCTCTTTTGCCTGTAGATCACTCCAGCTCTGAACTGAGCCAACATGAGCGCCCTCGATTTGACGTCCATCCTGGACTTCCTGGAGACAGCCAACCTCACGGAGATCAACTGGACATGCAATAATGGTGACTGCATCACTGTTGATGCCACCACGTGCCCTGGCACGCTCAACAAGAGTGCCCTGCTCTACACCCTCTCCTTCTTCTACATTTTCATCTTTGTCATTGGCCTGGTGGCCAACTCTGTGGTGGTGTGGGTCAACCTCCAAGCCAAGATGACTGGCTATGAAACCCACCTCTACATCTTCAACTTGGCCATCGCCGACCTCTGTGTGGTCATCACCCTCCCCATCTGGGTTGTCTCCCTTGTCCAGCACAACCAGTGGCACATGGGGGAAATCACCTGCAAGATAACTCACCTAATATTTTCCATCAACTTGTACAGCAGCATCTTCTTCTTGGCCTGCATGAGTGTGGACCGGTACCTCTCCGTGGCCTATTTCACCAATTCCAGCAACCGCAAGAAGAAGATCATCCGACGTTGCATCTGCATCTTGGTGTGGCTTCTGGCCTTCTCTGCCTCCCTCCCAGACACCTACTATCTCAAGACTGTCTCTTCCAACAATGAAACCTACTGCAGACCCGTCTACCCAGAGGAGAGCTTCAAAGAGTGGTTGATAGGCATGGAGCTCATCTCCATCGTGCTGGGTTTTCTCATCCCTTTCCCAGTCATCGCCCTCTTTTATTTCCTCCTGGCCAAGTCCATCTCCTCTTCCAGCGACCAAGAGAGGAAAAGCAATGGCAAGATCATCTTCTCCTATGTGGTGGTCTTCCTGGTCTGCTGGCTGCCCTACCATGTGGCTGTCCTCCTTGATATCTTCTACAGCCTTCACTTCATCCCTTTCAGCTGTCAGATGGAGAACTTCTTGTATGCCACCCTCCATGTCACCCAGTGCTTTTCCCTTGTCCATTGTTGTGTCAACCCCATCCTCTACAGCTTCATTAACCGTAATTACAGATATGAGCTCATGAAGGCTTTTATTTTTAAGTACTCGGCCAAAACTGGGCTCACTAAACTTATTGATGCTTCCAGAGTGTCAGAAGCAGAATATTCTGCTCTGGAGCAAAATACCAAATGACTGCAACCCCCCCCAAAAAACCCTTTTTTAACTCTCTGATCTTTGTTTTGGGGTTTTGAGTTTTTTACCCCTCCTTCCCCTCTGCTTCTTCTCAACGGGGCATAAATTCAAGCCTACAAAGAAAAGAAAAATAGCAAAGACTTTGTCTTCTAAAAGTAGGAAAATGGAAGTGGTACCTTTTTGTGGTTTTGGTTTTTTTTTTTTTGCATTTCATCTCCTCTTCCTAAAGCCAGATTGGACAACACTATGCAAGTGGAAATGACTTTTGAATGGACAAAGCCATTGTAGATAAAAACACCTTTCCAGGATAAGCTTCTAATTCCTCATGTAGAGTCCCCCTTGTCTTCCTGTATATTTTATATATATATATATTAGTGTGTCATATTTAAAAGCTCAAGACTTTTCTGCCTCTTGGTGTACCTTATATGACTGTTTTTAAAAGTTAAATCTATATTTTTATTGTGGGGTTTTTTGGGAGTATTTTGCTGATGAGTGTCTCCAGAGTGTTTTCTTCTGAGTATTAAGTTGCCCTTTTGATTTGAATTTCTTCTAGATAAAAGGATGAGTATCACCTCTTGGGTGCATCCTCCCCTGGCTGACACACTTTTTGATGTGTGATGGTCAAAACCCCACGTATCCAGAGTATGAAATTGTATATAATTTATATAATTACCATTGTTTTAAAAAATTATGTTGTCAGAGCTGTTGACTCCTTAAGCTGTACCTTTGTCTGCACAGAATGAATGAGTGACCTCCTCAAGAGTTCTCTCTACTTGTAAGTTATTTTTGTAGAATAAAGATCTGTGGGGAGGGGAAAAAGCAAAAGAATAAATAAATCTCTGCCTCCCAGTGGTTTGACTTGTTTCTATCCTCTTCCTCCTCAAATCAAGGGAGGGAAAAAGCCCAAAAAAAAAGAAGAAATCCCCCCAAAATGTCTCCTTCGTGTGACATCAGGAGCAAACAGATCAGTCTGTGTTTTCCTGGAAAAATTAGGACAGAGAAGGCATTGAATGGGGGAAATGTGTGGTGCTGAGGGGAAGGGAAGGGAGGAGCTGCCCTGAGGAAGGTGAAGCTGATGGATTTATAAGGTGAAAGCCATCGGGAATGATGAAAGGCTGAGTCTGTAGTTTAGGAATCAAAAGAAAAATCTGGAAGTAGGCAGATGGAGCGGATATTTGGACTAATCCAGATTCAGTCCTTTGCCCTTTTTACTTGTGATGGAATTTGAGGGGTTAGCTGTCCAGATAGCACTAAATCCCTTTTTATCTCTTTTTCTTTTTTTCTCTTTGTTATGACTAGGGTTGACTTTGTGATGCTGGATTGCTGAAGGGAAGGAAGGAGGGGTGAGATCCATCCACCATGGGACATTTGAAGTGGAACATCTTGAATTTTGGTCATCTTTCTCTCTTGGTAAGGTAAATCATGTTTAATTAATGGTGTTTCTCAACCGTCAATGATTGGGTTATGTGTTTTGCAGCTCAGATGCAGGACAGAATGCTTTGCTTGAACTAAGCCAGACGGTGCCCTCATCCCTCAGCGATCCCATCAGCCAGAAAGTTCTGTAACAACCGTATTTTATTTCTTGATTTTTGCCTTCTCAGAAGGTGAACCTATAAAAATAGATGGTCTCTGGCTCTTCTACCATCCCCTAGTTGTACCTTGGCTTTTGTTGAAAAAGCACTGATCAGAACTACTTCTGTGACAGTGGGTGGCCAAAGTTGGTGGCCACCAGGTGAAACTCAAGCAGGGCAGGGTTAGATAAGACATGAGAAAGAAGTTCTTTGCCATGAGAGTGGTGAGCCACTGGCTCAGGTTGCCCAGAGGGGTGGTGGAGGCCCCGTCAAGCCTGGAGACATCCAGGACCAGGCTTGCTGAGGCTCATGTAGAAAAGAGCTAGGGGAGGATGCCCCTGTCACTGCAGGGGGTTGGACTGGATGGCCTTGGAAGGTTTCTTCCAACCCAACACATCTTTTGAATCTATGACTGGCTGCCTGTGCCCAGGGTCTCTCTTTTTTCCCCTCTGACAGCTGCAAGTGTATGTAGATGTTTGGGCTCTTCTTTAGTAGTGAAAGAAAAATTCCCTGCATAAAGTCCTAGGTGAAAAAAAAAAAAGAGTAAAAATGGAACATAATCCATGTTGGAACCCATTTTCCTACTTAATCCTTAGGCCTTGTGATAGAAAACATCCCAGTATCATCAGGACTACATGCCTCAGAGGCAGGCAGTGGCATAAAATAAGTAAAAAAAAAAAATATATCTGCTCCCTGAGAAAAGATTTTTTTTTTTTAAATAGAGTTCAGTCCTGCTTTATTGTTACTTAAACACAGCTTTTCTTTTTATGAGCCATAAACGACGTGCAGGTAGAGCGTGGTGACTTTTAAATCAGCTCCTCTGGCAACCATCTAGGTAGTAATGGATTGGAAGAAAAACTTAACTGGCCTCTTTCTGCTTTGCTTAATTCATCGTTTCAAGGCTGCTGGCTTTAGTGGGGGGGAGATTTTCATGAGCTCACTGAGCAGAAAAAGCCATTTAAAGTTCCTGAGAAGCAAGAAAAAAACTCAGCTGTGAGCAGTATTTGAGCCACGTGGCAGCTCCTCATCTTATCTGCTCCAGAGAGCTGCTGGCTGAGAAGAGTTTGGGCTGGCACCCTTTGAGAAGTGGGGTTCAGCCCCTCTGATGGGGTTGAGGAAGGATGGATTTTGGTGGGGGAGGGGGAGATGATGTGTATGGAGTACAAGGTTTGATTTTCTCCTCCCCTCTCTGTGACTGAAGAACATATGAGCCAGGCCCTGTACTGATTCGCAGCCCAGATTTACAGTAGGATAATGCTGTTGATTTAAAGACAGAGATGCAGGATTTATAGAGCTTATTTCTAAGTCAGATGAGTGGTTTCAGGCATAATCCTACACAAATGCCTGGGTGTGAGTGCAGATGTGTGCATCTGCAGCCCTAATGCAGTGAGAGAATCATGGATGTGAGTTTGCAAAAGCACTTGTGTTTCAGGGTTATGATATGATTCAAACCAGGCTCTCAAAGATTTTGGGATGGATAAACCAGCTGTAACCTTAACGCTGCATGGCTGCCTCTTCTGACACCCCTTGTCAAGATAGGAAAAAAAAAATCAATCTCCTTCCATTCTGTTGGCAAACAGCTTGCTTTTTCCTTGTAGGGTTTGATCTACTCTTTTTTTAGAGGGATTATGTAGAATAAAAGCAAGATCTCAGCTAGAGGTCTCTGTCCTGGAAGTGTTAAATATGTAGCAAAGAGGATACCATCACCCCCAGCAATGCTGTAAATCCAGGGAATCATAGAATGGTTTGGATTGGAAGGGACATTCAAGATCATCTAGTTCCAACCTCCCTGTCATGGGCAGGGACACCTTCCACTGCACCAGGTTGCTCAATACCTCATCCAGCCTGGCCTTAAACATCTCCAGGGATTGAGGGGGCATCCACAGCCTCTCTGCGCAACCTCTTCCAGTGCCTCACCACCCTCACAGGGAAGAACTTTCTTATCGCCAGCCTAAATCTTCCCTCTTCTAATTTTTATCCATCACTCCTAGTCCTGGACTCAAAAGTCAAAAGACTAGCCTTTCTGTAGCCCCCTGAAGGGGGTATTGAGAAGCTACTCTGAGGTCCCCCCTGAGCCTTCTCTTCTTCAGGCTCAACAATCCCAATTCCTTCAGCCTGTCCTCAGAAGGGAGGTGCTCCAGCCCTCTCATCATATTCATGGCCTCTTCTGGACCCACTCCAACAACTCAGTGTCCTTCCTATATTGAGGGCTCCAGAAGTGGACACAGTAACTGCAGCTGGGGTCTCACCAGAGCCCAGTAGAGGGGCAAAACCACCTCCCTTGACCTGCTGGTCACGCTTCTCTTGATGCAGCCCAGGAGTGGGTTGGCTTCTGGGCTGCAAGCACATACTGCTGGCTTATGGTGAGTTTTTCATCCACTGACACCCCTAAATTCTTCTCCTCAGGGCTACACTCAGGCCACTCTCCTCCCAATCTGTATCTGTGCTTGGAGTTGCCCTATCCAAGGTGCAGGACCTTGCACTTGGTCTTACTGAACTTCATGAGGTCGGCATGGGCCCACCTCTCAAGTCTGTCAAGGTTCAGGTTGAATTCTTTCCTGAATTATAATTCTGAGAAGTCCTCCTTGGACCTTTTCATATATTTTAAGATGATGCCAAAAGTTGGTGCTTGGAATAGCAAGATTGACAACAAGGAGTTGCTACATGAGGACAGGGACAAAAGGAAAGAATCAAGTGTATCTGGGATAAACTTGGGGTGAATGAACCTCTTCCAGAGGGATGCAAGAGCAAAAGTAATTTTGTCTTCATGGCATCACTATGGAGGAGCAGCTCATTGAAGTTTTGATGCTTAGTACCACAGCACTGGAGGAAGATGCTGGAAGTGTTGGTGCCTGGAGAGGTTCAAGACCAGGCTGGACTGGGACTTCAAACACCAGATGATTTTTGGGTACCTTCTAACCCAAACCATTTAATGGATCTTGAGCACTGGAGTAGGATTCTGTTTTGCACTGGAGTAAGAGCATCAGAATGGGACCTTTCTGGTCATTTACCTGTACAAGGAAGTGGTGGGAAACCAACTGGACTCTCTGCAGGTGCCAGTTGTGGAGAGAACTATTTGTGGTGAGGGTTCTCCCAAGTAACAGGCAACAGGACAAGAGGAAACAGCCTAAAGTTGTGCCAGAGGAGTGATAGAGTGGATATTAGGAGAAATTTCAACCCTGAAAGGGTTGTCAAGTATTGGAAGAGGCTGCCCAGGGAAGGGGTTGAGGCACCGTCTCTGCAGGGATTGAAGAGCTGGGCAGATTGCATTTGGACTTGAGGGTGCATCCAAGAACCATAAGCCACCATCATCTCCGGATGCTTCAAGAACTTGTTTCTGGTTTTTGGATGAGGAAATGGCCTCGAGTTGCACAGGACAGTGTTAAGTTGGAAAATTGGGATACAGAAAGGGTTATGAAGCATCAGAAGAGGCTGGCCAGGGAGGCTCCATCTCTGGAGGGATTTAAGAGCTTGGCAGACACACAGCTTAGAGGTTTAGGGCGGGTTCTTGTCAGAGTTGGGTTTTGATGGTTGGATTCAATGATCTGAAAGATCTTTCCCAGCTTGGGCCATTGTATGAAGTGTGGAATGTGTGCAACATCATATGTCCCCTTCAGCAGAGGTTCCAGGCTGTCATATGTGGAACGCTCCTTGTCATCATCTGGTTTTAAGGCAGCTCTGATAATGGATGTTCTTCCCTCTCACCTCTGTGTTGGGGAGAGGGAGGGCCAATCACCCCCCTGTCATGTTTGCTGTCCGTACAGTGCTGTTGCCAGACTAAACAAAACGAGTTAAATCAAATTTTAACAGCCCAAATACCCTGCAACAGCGAAGGGCAGGAGCACTTCCAAGCAAGGTCACCCTATGGATTGCCACAGCCAAAGGACAGGCATCAAATACTCTGCTGTGAAGGGCTGAAAAGCAGAGCAGGATGTATTGAAACTTGTCTTTTTTTTTTTTTTTTAAATGTTGCACAGCCTCTGTCATGGCAGCTTTACTGTTCAAGCCCAGAGATGTTGCCTTGCCAACATACATTCTGAGTTAGCCAAGCAGATTTAATGTTTTTCAGCAGTTGCTTTTTTTTGCCTTTTTTTTTTTTTTTCCTTTGAAAGGGAGAGGAGTCACTTCTCTTTTTCTTCCCAAGAAAAATTGCTGTGGACCATTTCAGACCTACCTAGGAAATGCCCTTAATCAATTTAGTTCCACTCAGGAGGATGAAAAAACCCTCTTGCTTTCCTTCTAGCCATTATCTTGCCTGGGAGGGGTTACAACGTTTCAGCTTGAGAGAAAAGTGTGTTTTGTTTTGTTGTGTTTTCTTGGTTTTTTTTAATCTTTTTTTTCTGTTTTATAAACCCGTCCAAGTGGCAGCTCTGTTTTTGACATGGCTGACAAGGGGTTTTGAATTTTGAAGCTCCTGAAAAGCTGCTGACACTCACACAAAAATGGAAGTCATGGGCTACACAGGGAGAAAGAAAAAAAAGTAACAATTCTACAAAGGGGTGGCAGGCTCTTCATTCATTCTCCTTCCCCCCCCCATCCTCCTCCTTCAGTCCTATTCCTTTCTTTTTTTTAAGAAGTCAGTGTTTCTGGGCCACCTACATGCACTTTTACATCCTCTGTGGTAGAGAATGGGGACATGGGTAAGGCAAAGTCATGGTCATCATGCATCAAGGTGGCTCCATCTCCATCTAAGGGTGAAGGCTCCATCCCTACCAGCTTGCCCAGGGTCTGTTCCCATCAGCTCCACAGCCACTGGGGTGACACTGTGGGTCTTCAGTCCCACAGCATTGGGGTATCCTTATTATTTAGGACAAGCTGAGAGAGCTGGGGCTGTTCAGCCTGGAGAAGAGACTCCAAGGAAACCTTACAGTGGCTTATCAAAACCTGAAGAGGCTCCAGGGAAGCTGGGAAGGAGCTGCTTGTCAACGCATGGAGTGACAGAGCAAGGAGCAGTGGGTAGAAACTAGAGCAGGGCAGGGTTAGATGAGACTTGAGGAAGAAGTTCTTCTCCATGAGGGTGGTGAGATGCAGGAAGAGGTTGCCCAGGGAAGTGGTGGAGGCCCCATCAAGCCTGGACATATGCAAGGCCAGGCTTGCTGAGGCTCTGAGCAACCTGATGTAGTGCAGGATGTCACTGCAGGGGGCTGGACTTGATGTCCTCAAAAGGTCTCTTCCACCCCCATGATTCTATGTGAACCATTTCCAGAGAACATTTTAATCTTTTTTTTTCTCTTTAAAAACTGATGAAACCTCAGAGACCACACGACCTAAATGCAGGACATGACTCCATGAAGCAAAACATGCATGATGGCCATGATCCCTTCTTGTTCTCTTCTTCCTCGTGGCTTCTCCCCAAAACCACCTCAGGATGAAAAGTATGGGAATCCTATGCTATGCAGAAGATGCTGAGTACTCAAGGACAGGATTGACCTGGGTGTGTAGCTCATCTGGGATAGCACCAGACCCCTAATCTGAGGGTCAAGGGTTCAAGTCCCTGTCCAGGTGTGAGGCATGTCAGGGTTGGGCTGATTGTTGGACTTGATGATCTGAAAGGTCCCTTCCAGCCTAGGTGGTTATGATTACTATGAGACTTTGGCACCATGATGGGGTCTTTAGTGGCAGGAGAGGGGATTCTTTGGCACCACAGTGAGCTCTTGGGTGCCAGAGCAGGGGACTTGCACCACACTGAGGGTCTTAAGTGCCAAGAGTGGGGAATATTTTGCACCACGATGGGGCTCTTGGATGGCTTTGGCACCATTTTTGTGGGCTTTAGTGCCAAGAGCTGGCACCATGTTGGTCTCTTGGGGACCACGGTGGGCTCCTGGGTGCCAGAGCAGGAGACTCTGGCACCATATTGGGGGTCTTATTGGTCATATTGGGCTAGTGGGAGGTGTCTCTGCCCATGGCAGGGGGGTTGGAACTAGATGATCTTGAAGGTCTCTTCCAACCCAAACCATTCTGTGATTATGAAATTATGATCCATAGCTCTCACATCCAACTCAGCCACCTTCTTCCTTTGAAATTCTGGCTTGAATGTCAAGGTTGCCCCTGTGGCTTTGGTGGGAGGTGTGGGAATGGCTGCTCTCCAAAGAAGATCAGTGATGGAAAGAGGGGTTTTTTTTCTTCTCATTTCCCATCCCATCTGGCCTGGGTGAATGCAGTGTCTTTGGTTGAGGGGTTCAAAAGGAGTGAGAAGGGAGGCAGTGAGTTGGAAAGGCTGATTCTCCAAGTTCTTGAGAACCACCAGCCTCTGCTTCCTCTTGGTTCAGCTCCACCAGTTCATCATGGGCCCAAGGTGGCTACTTCAATGGGAAACTAGAGAATCTATACTTTCCCTTTGCAGTCGATCAATAGAAAGATGAAGTGGTTTGGATTCCTCCTTCCAGGAGAGAATAGCCCTCATTGTAAAGCTGGAGAATAAAACAGGGAAGAAAGAGAAAGAGGAAGAAGGAGGAGGCGGGAGGGGGAGGTTTTTCTCAGTCCATGTTCCAGCTCTCTTGGCTCACTTTCTCAGGCACCTTTGTTTTTGACATCACTTGAGGCTTTCCAAAAATCTCCTGAGAGCTGCATCTTTCTTTGGGAGCAAACACCAGGCATTGTTTGCTCACTCTTGTGGTGGAAAGAGGATGATGGAGCTGTGGAGATCCTCAGGGAAGGATGAAAAGTGGGTGTTGAGCAGGAAGAGGAGCAGCAGACCTGATGGTGTCCTATCACATCATGATCTATCTCTGTGGTCTCTTAGTGTTGCAAAAGATGTTTCAGGTTGGAAGCCTGAAGTTTGGGTTGAAAGCCTGAATTTCTGGCTGGAAACCTGAATTTTGGGTTGAAAGCCTGAATTTCAGGCTCCAAACTCTCCAGCAGGTGAATATCCTGAGTGTTTGAGAGGGGTGACTGCCCTGGAAAGCCTGGATGTAAATCTGAAGTGCATTAAACCTTCTCCAGGGAAGGGTCTAGGGGGGGAAGGGTGGGATGTTTTACACTTGGAAAGCTTTGTGAGGTTTCCAGTCTTTGCTGCTTCCACTCAGGCTGGAATCCAAAAGTGCAAGGGCCCATGAAAATGATTACTGAAGAACAAAAAGCAGAGCTTGAGACAGGTTCAGCTCCGTGACTCCTCTGATGTTGGAGACTTTCCTGGGGTAGATTTGCTCTTTTAAAGCCCAAATCCTTTTCTTTAAACTGGGTTCAATGCTGGATGCTGTTTGGAGAAGGGTTAAGAGGCATCTCTAGGTATTAATTGTTGGTTTATGCTCCTTCTTATGATAAAAAACCCTCTGGTCCAGGTACTTTGGTGGAATTAAATGGGAGATGTTTGGAGGATAGGGAAATCTACCCAGGCAAAGATCATAGAATGGTTTGGGTTGGAAGGGACCTTAAAGATCATCTAGTTCCAACCTTTGGAGATGGTATGGACCCAAAGATGAGTTGTTATGCAGAATATAAAAGGCAGTTTGGAATTATGATGATTTTGACTGGAAACCAGCCCTGACTTGAAGCATCCTTCTCTTTATCCAAGTATCTTCTGCTCTGCTTCTATGGGTTGAGTGTTATTACAAATGGCACCAGAATTTGAAATGGTTTTAAGCTGAAAGAGGGGAGATTTGGATTAGTTATTAGGAAGAAATTCCTTCCTGTGAGGGTGGGGAGACACTGGAAAGGGGGTGCCCAGATACGCTGTGGCTGCCCAATCCCTGGAGGGGTTCAAGGTCAGGCTGGACAGAGCTTAGAACAACCTGGGCTGGTGGAAGGTGTCCCTGCCCAACACAGGGGCGTGGAACCAGATGATCTTTCAGGTCCCTCACAAGTCAAACCATCCCATAATTCTATGCTGATGCTTTGTAAAAACCAATTTGTAGCCAAACCCTTGTGGGAAGAAGGGGCAACGGGTGTTTTGAACCGTCTCCCTTGCTGCCTGCAGCACTCACAGCCAAGATGAGCTTCATGGCAAGTGTAATATCTCTTGTTAGATTTAGGTGGTAGATTTGGGGGGAAAATAACCCCCAAAAAACCAGCAAAACAGACAAGGAATTATTTGGGCTAAAAGCATATCTGATTTTTCCCCTGGTTGTATGTATCAGGGCTGTTTTTTCTGATGCTGTCTGTGCATCCCATCCAGCCAGCTGATAAAAGATGTGCTCTGTGGTCCATGTGAGGCTGAACCAGCTTTTTATAAAACTTCTCAGAGATAATACCACATCTATTTGAAGTCTCTTTTGTTTTATGGTGTAATCTACTTGTTTTTTCCCCTCTATTCCCCCTGGCTGCAACAGCAGCCAGTTGTTTCTCTGTGAGCCTAATATGAGGCAGTAATACATCACTGGGTAAAATTATAGAGGTTTTTTCTCTACTGCCAGATACTTGAAAGCATCTGGTTAGCTAGAGGAGTACCCAGGATGGATAAATCATGTTTAAAAGGCTTGTCACTTCTTTATTTTTGTTCCTTTTTTTTTTTTTTTTTTGTGTCCTTCCACCTCCTGGCTGCGGGGGAGAGATTGTCAATAAAAGCCCAGCCCAGCTCTGCTGGAAAGACAAATACAGGACATGTTCTGAATTTGGTTTTATACCTCATTTACTAGGGATTGCCTTTAAAAGTTGATTCCTCAGCTATGAGAGCTTTTTTTTTTAATTATTCTGGCAAAGAAAGTATTTTGCATGGGGCTTTTCTAAGAGCAGCTGCTCACTTCATGTGAGAACTGCCTTTTTAAGCCTGGCTTTGTAAATCCCTGTCTGGGTAAAAGTGTTGCCAGATTTGGGTTGATGCTTGGACTCCAT
>VZTY01002417.1:2008-16515 GCA_013400935.1 Turnix velox | reverse complement strand
GCTCTCTGTGTTAGACACCCAGTGGGAAATCAACCTCCTTCATCTCACATGTGTTTCAGAATATTGATCCATGTAAGTAGAAACACTATCTATTATTATTTTTGATAACTAGCTCCTCCCTGATGGATTTTTTTCTTTTAAATACACTTCTTTCTCCACCACCTTTCTTCGCTTCTTAAAAGAAATGAAAAAATTTCACTTCCTTTCTTTGCTCCTTAAAACAAATGAAAAAAATTAGCTTACTTCCTTTGCTCCTTAAAAGAAATGAAAAAAATTAACTTTCTTTCTTTGCTCCTTAAAATAAATGAAAAAAATTAACTTCCTTTCTTTGCTCCTTAAAAAATTTAGCTTAGTCTACCAATATTTCCCCCCGTGGTGAAGTCAGCATAGAAGATGAGTGTCCAAAAAGTTGTAAAACAAAAGACTATCATATGTTGCACCTTTTAATCATGTAATTGCTGAGTGACATTTAACTCTTAGGCTTTAAGTTACTCCTTTGTCAGCCAGCCTTCTCCCTCTGCCCCTTCTCTTTCCCTCCTTCCCTCCCTCCCTTGGGCAACCTGCTTTTTGCAGGGTATAGTGCTTTAACTACACTGAAGTTTGGCTGGGCTTCTACATATTACAGCAGCGACACGAAAGCAAACAATTGAAGTATTTGAGAACAATGAAATATGTATGGCTATCAGTGACAGCCCTATAAAGCTGAGCAATTAGCCGCGTAATCCGAGAAAGCCGAAGCCACCGGCAGCCCACGGTTCCCTATTAGTTAAATGCTTTTTGTACGTCCTCATCCCATCAAATCAACTAACACTTCCTTTAATTGGTTCATGAATTATACAGCCCCGGCTGCATTATAATTTAATCACCAGTAAACATTCCTGGGGCCCCGCTGTAAAAGTGGAGGAGCGCTCATTAATTCCTTAATTTCAGCAGATGGAAGGGGGGAGATCGGATGAACGGTGGCAGTACAGAGCGCCTTGGGCAATGGAAGAAGGAAAGGAAAAAAAAAAAAATAAAAAGGTGGGGGGCCGTTTAGGGTTTTTTTTTTTAAGGGCTGTCAGAAACTCAATCTGTGAGCTGTCAGCAGCTTGGACCCGTTTTTCCCCCCGCCTCCCCCTGCCTTTCACCCCACCTACTGCTGCAAGTGACTGACGGATTCATATGGAGGCTTGTCAAGCCGTCTTTAAACATCAAGCCAGCGGGTAAACCAAGCCCAATGTAAATTAATTCTTGTCTTACGGGCCCCCCTTTCTCTGTCCCCATGAATATTTCATGGCGGGCAGCATAAATATTAATTCTAATAGCTCTGCACAGTGGTTATTATTTCTGTTTTATGACAAATATTCATAAAATATTCAGCACCCTTTTTTAGAACATTTACACACTTGATTGTGAGATTTCCCAGCTTCCTGGGGACACAGTAAACATATTGGGGTTCTCTTGATGGACTTTTTTCTCTCTTAATTAATACTACGCCGCATTAATATTTAATGGGATTTAGTTTTCTTTTTCCCCCAGAAGTGAACCCTATTACATTTGAGGATTTATTTGACAGTATTTAAACAGGGAATTTTTATTCCCTATTATGAAATTGCTTTCCTTTGACACATATATAAAATGACACATTAGAATCCAGTCTTTTCTTCCCTCCCCTCGCCCCTCCAATCGTCCACTTTTTTTTTTGGGTGTCATTTATTTTATTTTATAAAATATCCTACCAACAAGGATATTAGTGCTTAAGTGGTGGAGGTGGGGGGAGATTTGAATGTAGCATTAGGATTAAACATAATTTACTATGAATTTGATTCCATTTATCTAATAAGGAGGAAAAATATAGTTTTTTAGGAGCAGGTGGTACCAGGAAAAGAGCTGCCGACAGGTAGCAAAGGCATCAGTTCTGAGATGAGTTTGCTGGTGCTTAACCCTGGAGTTGTGACTCCACTCAAGATTTGCTTTGCAGCATCTAATTATTGCAGGGGAGGGTTGCAGGCATCTAAGGAAACATGACTGCATTTGGGGAAGAGGGTTCAGGTTCCTGACCTCAGGCTGCAGAAGCTTTCGATTACCTGAGACTGAGTTTGATTAACCTTTGTGGATGGTGGAAATGGTGCCAGGCACATTGCTCTAAAGCAGTGCTGGCTGCCATCTTATTCTGTGATTCATAAAGCACCGCTGGAATGAACTCCAGGGGGAATGCAAAGATGCTGGAATAAGAGCTGAGAGGGAGAAAAAGAGGCAAAGAATAAAAATGAGAGGAGAAAAGCAAAGCGGTTTTGGACGGGGTTGCTAATGCATCCAAGCCACTTATTGCTTATGGGAAGAGTTAATATTGCCTGCTCAAAAGAAGCTTTAAAAATGGATTGAAGTCCCTAGGATGAGAACATTTGCTCTCTATTTTCTCTGTGCCTATGTAATGTTCACATAGCTCTGTTGCATGGAGTGACTCTCACTGCCTAAAGACCTGGGGTTCTTTGCTGGTGTAAATCTGTGTGATGCCAGTAGTTTACTTTGCTTTAATCCTACCCCTTGCTCTTTAAAAACAGCCAGAAAGGCTTGCACCTCTTTCTCTTGCTGTGGCACCTGCTGAGATACCAGGCTGGTGGGGTGGGATGCAAGGGGACCTCTGTCACCTCCTCTGTCTGGGCTGTTGGAGGCTGAGCACATCTAACTGGTGGGTGGAAAACATCTAACAGAGTCATTACTCTGCACTGCTGGTGTGTTGAAGGAGCATCTGCAGCTCCTAAGGATGTTGTTCATCTTGCTCCCCTGGCCAGAAGCCATGTCCTGGGAATAGTGCCCCACTTAGTGCCTTTTTTAGTCATTGCACAGAGATGCATCCATTTGAAAAGAAAAGATCCAGTGTCTGGAAATTGCTTGTCAACACGTGAATCATTAGAGGAGCTCAATGAGCAAAAGGCTCCTGCCCATTAACCTGTGGTGTGATGTTTAGGCAATGTACTTTTACCTTGTGGTCAAAACCTAGAGGCTGAAAGTATTTCCCAAAATAGAATCAAGCATCTTTCATCAGAAGATAGCCCAAAATTTGGGTCAATAAAAACTACCAACATCTCCTTCCATAAGTAAGAGATAAGGATCATTTCATCCATTGCAGAGACACACAGAAGCAGGATTTAGGGTAGAAAGTAAACTCAGTTCCATGCCCAGCCAGCACTGCAGACTCAGAAGATGATTTGTACTCTCTCCCCATGGGCAAAATACCTGTTTTGCATCTGGATTGAGAGAAACCTGAGCAAAGTTGGGCAAAAAGCAGATCCATGCCTGTTTAATTTTGAAGTTTAATTTTTAGGAGGGGCTTTGGGGACACAGAATGTAATTGTGGAAACATAATGTGTTCAGAATCCTGTGGCTATGCCTCTAGTTCTTAAGAAGAGGCTTAGCCAAGGTTTCAGGTTGAAGGTGTCTTCATGCTGCAGGAATGGGAACATTCTTTAGGGGAACTGGTTGATCCAAGTCAGGTATCTCTGGCTAGAAAATCAATAAAATTGAGATAACCTGGGTTTTACCTGGGATTAATCACTTGGATTCAGATCTGAACTTCCTTGTCCCTGTCAACTTGAGTCTCTAACTTAATTTGCCATGTAACTGTGATAATTTGATGGTGGTGCTGCCTAAGAAAAAGACCTTTTGCAATGCAGATTTTTGGCCAAGCCTTCCATCCCTCCTCTGTCTGTGTTGTAGATGCTTTTATAGTCTAGAAGTTTGCACAGTTTCATGCCTTTTTGGAAATCTGAAAAGCAAAAAGCATGGTCATTTTTCACAATGGGTCTTACTGTTCAGCCATCTCTGCCCATTCATCCATGATGCCCCCCAAGGCTTTTCCATCCTTTTGTGAGATCTGGGTGATTTCCTTCTCCACCCACTTTGGTTTATGAACCAAAGGGAGGAGCTTGGATTTGTCTTGGTGACCACAGGAGGATTTAACCTGTGGTAGGCTCTTAGTGCCTTCACACCCTTCAGCAGTCTCATCTTTTCCACCTTTGTGTCTCAATTGCCTAAAATATCACTACTGCATTGCCAGAACTAAGTCTTCCAGGGGAGTTATTTTTCATGGTGACTTGTGCCATAGCATCAGAGAATTGACATTGTGTTGTATCAGAGTATTGATATCTCCATATTAAGGAAGGTGTTCACTGCCTTATGAAAAACTCCATTTTCTAGCCATGAATTTGACATTTTCTACTTGCCTGCCTGGAAAAATAGGGTGACTTTGTGTCCCTTCCACTCCTTTCCCTTATTTATCTCCTTTTTCTTTCTCCTTCTCTTTTTCTTTTGCCCTCTCTTTCCCATTTCCCTTTGCTCTGATTTACCCAGTGTTCTGTCAAAGTTCTGCCAGCAAAGTTTGCTCTAACTTTGAGATCACAGGCATCTGATCTTCATGTTCCTTCCTTTATTTTTTTTTTTTTTAAGCAGACTGATGTGGCACGTTGTAAACTGCCAGGAGCACTTGCTAATTTAGTAGTTAATGACAGTCACAGAGAGTGTTTTTCTTGCCCCTGGAGAGGTTTTAGACACAGCTGGGGTAGATTTGCCACTATCAATTATGCACAATTTTAAACAAGAATTGGCCAGCAGGGGCCTCTTTTTTTTTTTTCATCCTTTGCAGAGTGTGGAGCGTGAAGAATGGGAATATGGCAGCTGGTACCTGCCTACTAGGGAGAAGATATATAGGAGTCAAGAAAATAAGGGAAAGATTAATAGCTTGCTATTTTTAAAGTTGCAGTTTCCACTCAAAAGTGTAAACACTACATTAAAATGGCCCAGTGGTGTTTGCTGTTGGGATTTTTTTTTGTTTCAAGCATCCTAAATCCATTGGAAGGCTTGATGTGGTGTAGCCACAGGCAGGGCTGGAACAACTGCCTTGTGAGGAGAGGTTGAAGGAGTTGGGGTTGTTCAGCCTGGTGAAGAGAAGGCCTGGGGGGACCTCATAGTAGCTTCTCAGTACCTGAAGGAGGCTACAGAAAGGCTGGGGTAGGACTTTTTAATAGGATATGTGATGGAAGGACTTAGAATAATGGATGTAAATTGGAAGAGGGGAGATTTAGGATAGATATAAGAAAGAAGTTCTTTATGGTGAGGGTGGTGAGACACTGGAAGAAGTTTCCCAGAGAGGTTGTGGATGCCCCCTCAGTCCTTGGAGGTGTTTAAGGCCAGGCTGGATGAGGCACTGAGCAACCTGGTCTAGCAGGAGGTGTCCCTGCCTATGGCAGGGGGGTTGGAACTAGCTGATCTTGAAGGTCCTTTCCAACCCAAACTATTCTATGATTCTATGCTTAACAGCCCATTAGGAAGACAAGATTCTGTCTCAGACAAGTTGCATCACTTGTCATCCTTAAAACAAGGTATGAATTTATTTCAATTCCATGGTGTAGGTCGAATTTCACAGATAATCTTCCTTTTGGTGAGAAAAAAAATGATTTGGGCTCCCCTCCAACAGTATCAATCCTGAGCAACTCCAGGTGAAGGGAAATGCCAAGGATGAGAATGTGACCTAAGTGAGTAGCTGAGGTCTAGAACAGTTGACATCATGATCAGTCTAGGTCAGCTGTGTTTAAACTACAGCAGTAAAACCTGTGGAAGGCCATGGCTTCCAGGAAGAGCTTTAGATCTGCTGAGCTGTGAAGGCAGCTGGCAAGGCAGCAGAGCCACCCTGGAAGGTGGAGCTTTAATCCCTAGCTCAGTGACATCACAATTCAGGCACATGGCATTTGCTTTTCTAATGGCAACACTCATATTTTTTTTCCATGGTAGGTGGTTTGAGTCAGTGACATTATATCCACAGAGCAGGAAAAGCACCATTACTACTGTTCTCCTGAGGACAACTCTGAGCACTGTTGATTGTCAGCAACTTGGATTAGTGAGGCTGGTTGCCATCTGGAACAAATGCAGCTCAGGATTAGTTGAATGCTGTTGTGTAGGTCAAAAAACCTTCTTTTCCCTATTATATGTTTAGGATTCTGCTCCAAAACACTGTGTCATGTTCAGGCACAAAATCAAACTTCTGCCACCCATCCTTTTTCCTTCTCCTCTCCCTGTTTGTGAAGGGAAGCCATCAGGATGCCTTGGTGACCTCCAAGATGCTGTCTGAATGGAAGCCAGAAGCAACTGGAATACCCTTTTGGAATGCCAGATGGCTGATAGGAAAACAATGGTTTATTCCAGCTGTTAGAAGCCTTAGATATTTCATCCAAAGGCAACTAGTTCTCATTTAACCAGGTACACAGTGAAGGTGTCATCAACATTATTAATTTGATCTCTCTGATGTATCTGATGCTCTAATAGATTAGAGAAGTGATGCCAAGTACTGTGAGGAAGGGACAGGTTGTTTATTTTCCTTTTAATGTTTGTATTTGCCATTTTATGATCAGCCTGATGGGAGTGGATGTTCTTCACATCCCTCCACAGGGAGAGGACAGAGTTTTGCTTCAATCCTGCATCCTCCCATCTACTCAGTGGTACTTAAAGGGAGGTTTTTCCTCAGAGACCCAGTTATCCCTCCAGAGCACCAGTCTGTAACTGGATGCCAATGGTTTTTTTGTGGTGCTATTGGGTAGGTGATGGAGAAATGAGGATTCTCAGTGCACCTCCCTCTCCAGTTCACACCTTGTGGTGCTGCTGATTGATGTTATTCACCTGTTGGGGAGCTGAACAGCTTGCCAACTCAGAAAGGGAGGCTGTGCTAGATGCTAATGGAGCAGTATTATGTAGTAGACTTTGATATGAGGCTGTGTTTCCTTGCCTGTCTACCAATTTTGATGACATCTGTTTCATATTCCCCCTTGATAGAAGATGTGACACATTACAACATACAAAGCCTGGCTGATTCCTAAAATGAGCTTTACAGAAAGGATGTGTTTATGGGAGAGAAAAAAAAAAAAATTACAACAGGTATGTGAAAGGGACCAAGCTCTCCTGGGTGACAAATCCAGTACTTGCAGGGAGTTGTTCCACATATTGCACTAAATGCTGGGTCAACCCCTCTATCTTATAAGAATTTTCAAGAGAAATCCAATAAACCTGATTCCTGTACAGTTGAAGGGTCAAGTTCCTCCAATGATAGGACTTGGGGCAATGGGTGCAAGCTGGAACACAGGAGGTTCCACATAATTATGATAAAAAACTTTTTCCAGAGTGTCCCAGGCTGCCCAGAGAGGGTGTGGGGTCTCCTTCTCTGGAGACATTCAAACCCCACCTGAGCATTTTCCTGTGTGACCTGGTCTAGGTGTTCCTTTTCTGGAAGGGGATGGGACTAGATGATTTTTTGAGAGTCCTTCCAATCCCTGACATTCTATGATTCTGTAAAATACTCATGTGAGTAACCCTCCTGGGGCTGCAGATAGACTCTGTATCTCCTTCCATGTGTCTCCTTCCAAAGGATGATAAAGCTTTCTAATTGGAAGTACTTTAAATCTAGATGATAGTTCTGTCAGGGGTTTTTTTTCCCCTTCATCTTTTTTTTTTTTTCTTTTTTCCACTGTTTCTGAATGATTTGAAGCTGACAGCCCTGGGGAGGGATGTTTTCTCTTATCTCCAGATGTTCAGCAGGGCAGGATGAGGCATCCCACCTTCTGGAAAGACCATTGGATGAGGAGTCTGTGCTGTTGTTCAGTATATTCCATATGTGCTGCTGCACAATGCACGTGGGAAAGAAAAAAAAAATCCATATTAGCAGTGATGTCTATACTCTTCCCCCTACACTCTTCTTTAATGGTGACACCAGGCTGGATTTTAAGAAGCATCTTGTGTGGGGGAAAAAAAAAAAAAGGAAGAGAATCTGAGACAAGGCTTTCAGAGTTCATTTTGTTGGCAGCTCTTTAAGTGGAGGGTTTTTTTTGGCTCTTCTTCTGTTTCAAATACCATAATACTTTTTGAGTTAGTAACTATGAATTACGACAAGCTTTCTTGATATGCCAGGTTATAATCCTTTAGTGGTTTTGTTTATTTCAGAATATAATAGGAAGCCGTATCAATTATTATGACTGTATAAATGTTGTTCCTCTCTACTAGAATATTCATCTTGAGACACATCATCAGATGTTACCTGTTGTGACAATCACGTTTTTGTGCCATTGTTGGGCAACAGAAACAAAGAAAAAACAAAATGTTAAGAGTGTAAGGGATAAAAGAGTGTTGAAACTGTTGTTCTTCCCCTGTCTTTGGAATCTCTGAGATCTTGAATGTTTTATTCCTGGCTGTTATTTTGTTACCACAGTGTGAATAGAAGTCATTATCTGTAAACATTTGAAAAGGGAGATGATTTTCATAACTTTAAATCCTACAAAGGATTCTAGTAATCTGCTATGTGCATGCCAAGGTAAAGCTCAGCCTTTCATCTGGTCTGATCCCACCCAGTCAGTGTAAAATGTTCCTTTGGTGAATGTCTAAAGCAAACAGTATCTTTTGTGAGAGGCAGACAGGAAGGAAAATAGGAAGCCTGGCCTTGAAGGCAGCAGCAGGAGAAGGTGTATTATAAAGGAAGACGTGTTTACAGCCTGAGGGCTGCACTCAGTTGGTTAAAGTTTATTTTCCTAAGTTTTCAAAGGAAGCCTCATTTTTTTTACTTCGTTCTGAATTAGTCATTGAATGGAATCAGTGGCCAGATTTGCTTTTGCCTCCTACTGCAGTGGCCCCTTGCAGTAGCTGGGGGCAAGGGACATGCAACTCTGCACTTTCTCAGCAGTTTGTCAAGAATTTTCTGCTGAAGAGCTTTTGATCCAGAATATAAAATGAACAGGAGCTCTGTAATGAACCAAAACACCAAGGAGGAGTCAAGGTGAGATGGACACAATAGTGTAAAGTGACTGGGGTCAACAGGGGTGTATGTTGCTTTCTGGTTTTATTGTCTGAACTGATTTAAGATTTAGGCTAACAGAAAGGCTGGGGCAGGGCTTTTAAATAGGGTCCAGGATGGCAGGACTAGGAGGAATGGATGCAAATTGGAAGAGGGGAGATTTAGGCTGGAGAGAAGAAAGAAATTCTTTCCTGTGAGGGTGGTGAGACACTGGAACAGGCTGCCCAGAGAGGTTGTGGATGCCCCCTCAATCCCTGGAGGTGTTTAAGGCCAGGCTGGATGAGGCAATGAGCAACCTGATCTGGGGTGAGGTGTCCCTGGCCATCGCAGGGGGGTTGGAACTAGATGATCTTTAAGGTCCCTTCCAACCCAAACCATTCTAAGATTCTATGAAATTGGGGTTTGTGACAGACCCTGAGACAGGAATAATCTGTAATTCTATCACTGTTTTTGCCCATTGACCCTCATGCTGTGTGACAAGGAGCTTCTTCAGGCTGAAGGAGTTGGGGTTGTTCAGCCTGGAGAAGAGAAGGCTCAGAGGGGACCTCATAGTAACTTATCAATACCTGAGGGGGTCCTACACTTCTACATTTGCATCATTTGTATATATTAAAATATATTTGGATAAAGATTAACTTATATTCTGAAGGTCACCAATGATGTTCTCAGGGTGTTAATGCACTTCATTGTTTCACTCTCCATAGGGTATTTTTCTTTGATCTGCCCTATGAAACCATCGTGGAACGGCTGTCCCAGCGGAGGGTTGATCCCATCACTGGGGAGAGGTTAGTGCTCATGTCTGATGTTTAACATCCTTTCAAGACTGGCAGTGAGATGAAAGCACCAGAGAGACTTCACAGGAATCTAAGGAAACTCAGGAATACTCCACTCTTGCTTAGGGATTCCTCCTTAAAAGAAAAGTTAAAACTTTCATAGCTTCTCAAGCACCAACCCATTGCCCTGCCTGTTCTCAGAACAGGGCATTTTAAAATCATGGAGACTGAAATGTACAGTAGAAGGTAGCTGAGGTCTGTCATCCTAATAGAAACTAAATTGGTTGGTGAAATAATGCTGAGGGAACCTGTCTGAAACCTTGCCTAAATGCAGATGGTTTTTCAGAATGTCCCCATGGGAATTCTGAAGGTTTCTCAGCTGGGGAAAAATGGAAAAACTTGCTGTGTTTTACTCCCTCCAGCTCTTGTGATGGCTCTGTCTGCTGTGAGATATTAATATAATTCCTGCTTAGAGGAGCAAACTCCTCTGAGTTGCTGTAAAATGGCAGCTCATCTCCCTGGCATTTACATCCCCCTGCCTTCAGCAGTGACCTTCAGGTTTACTGTCTTGCTTTTCAGGGAGCAAGTGACATTGAAATATCTCCCTAAATTCCTGCTGGAATTGGTGTGGATTTGCATCTTTGCTTGTGCTTGGTTTTTATGAACCTCCACACCTAAAATTTAAACCCCTCTTTTACTTTTCTACTGGTTCAGTGCATTGAATCAAAGATCTGCTCAAAGGTTAAAGCCATGAACACTGGAACTGTCCCAAAGTGATACTTGAGAGAAACTCAACAAGAGCTGGCAGTGTGTGCTTGCAGTCCAGAAGGCCAACCAAATCTTGGACTGCATCAAGAGAAGTGTGGCCAGCAGGTCAGGGGAGGTGATTTTGCCCCTCTACTTGGATCTGGTGAGACCCTAACTGGAGCCCTCAAGATAAAAGGGACAGAGGGCTGGAGCACCTTCCTTATGAGGACAGGCTGAAGGAGTTGAGGTTGTCCAGCCTGGAGAAGAGAGGCTCAGGAGGGACCTCATAGTAGCATCTCAGTACCTGAAGGGGGCTACAGAAAGGTTGGGGTAGGATTTTTTAATAAGTTACAGGATGGCAGGACTAGGAGCAATGACTGCAGATTGGAAGAGGGGAGATTTAGGCTGGAGAGAAGAAAGAAATTCTTTGTTGTGAAGGTGGTGATGCTGGAAGAGGTTTCCCAGAGAGGCTGTGGATGCCCCCTCAGTCCCTGGAGGTGTTTAAGGCCAGGCTGGATGAGGCATTGAGCAACCTGATCTAGAGGGAGGTGTCTCTGCCCATTGCAGGGAGGTTGGAACTAGATGATCTTTAAGGTTCCTTCCAACCCAAACCATTCTATTATTCTTTAATTTTATGATAATTCACATGTTGACTTTAACTTTCAATTTACTTCACTGTTCTCTTTGTTTTTGCAATAAGTGATGGGGTTTTTATTCAGGAGAAATGAACAATAAGAAGCAAATCATTCACACATCTTTGCCTTTCTTACCATTAGGATTAGCCTTTTCAGTGTGTGCTCCAGCTAACACGCTTCCTTCTTCCAAACACTAGGGTTTATTCCTCCCAAATTCATTGTGAATCAGATTGGTTTAGATGCTGTATCTAATCCTGGGTATGAAGGTGAAGCTGTGCAGTGAGGAGAGTGGCCTTCAGCTGTGCTCTGCATAATCCTCACATGAAATGAACTCTGTCCCCACATCACTGTCCCAGCAGGAGATACAATGCATTGAGAAGACTTCACTTATCTTCTCAGTTTTGCTTCTGTCCCAGGCTGCCCAGAGAAGGTGTGGGGTCTCCTCTGGAAACATTCAAACCCCACCTGGATGCCTTCCTGTGTGACCTGATCTGGACGTTCCTGCTCCAGCAGGGGGTTAGACTAGATGATCTCTTGAGGTCTTTTCCAATTCCTGATATTCTGTGGTTCTGTGAAGTTAAGGTCCTTCAGCAATTCCTGGTTGTGGGGCTGTGATTCAGTGCAGAAGGCACTCAAACTTTGATAATCTTTTTTTCCTGATTAATGTCCAGCACAACAGTAAACCCCACAACTTTTAACAGATGTTAAGGTTTAAGGTCAGACTTTTTAGGATTTTTTTTTTTTTAAGGTAGAAGGTAAATATTAAAAGTAAAACATGTTACCTTGGGATTGGCTCTGGAACAGATCTGGGAATGCTTCTGAAGATGGAGAATTTGACATATAATAATGATTTCTTCACACCTTATGTGAAGCCTATAAACACTTAGCAGCACTTTCTGTGTGTCACCTTGAGGTAAACTCTTGCCTTTAGAACATCCAGGATTCTTTAGAGCAAGAATGACAGATTACTTGCCATGCAATTTCCACTCATTGCTTTAAAACCTCAGCTTAGAGTAGGAAAAAAGACACTTCCAAGGGGATTGTGATAGAAAAACCCAAGGAGCACCTTAGAAGACAGCCCCTATGTCCTCAATNGGGATTGTGATAGAAAAACCCAAGCAGAACCTTAGAAAATAAAATTGATCCTGTGTCCTTAGCTTGGTGCTGACATGGTGGCTTTTGTGTCTCATCTCCAGATACCACAGCACATTCAGACCAGCACCCACCCCAAAGATCCAGGCCCGTCTCAGGCAGAACCCTAAAGATGAAGAAGAAAACGTGGAGAGTAATGTGGAAACCTATTACAGGAATGTCAAGGAACTGCAGGATTTTTATGAAGATGCTTTTTATGTCAATGCAGATCAAGACCCTCACGCTGTCTTTGAGTTCATAGAAAGCTGCATCATTAAGCCCCTTCCGTGCAAAAAAGCTAAAAAATCTATAATTAATAAGGATTATTCTTAGATTTTGAATTTTTCCCCCCTTGCAGTCCAGTTGTCACAAGTGAAGAGCAATCAGCAAAATTCAAAGCTCTCCAAATTGAGTAAAATATTGTAGTTTATGGCTAATCTTTTCAGCTTTTGTTTTGGGATCCAAAGATTGAAGCACTGTGGTTTAGGGAGGATGTTGGGTCAAGTCTGATTTGATGAATTGCAGTTTTGCCGTAATTCTTGAAGCTAATTTGGAATATTAAAGCTATTAGACATGTTTGTGCCTTCCTTCACTCACTGCTCTCCACCAAAACTGCACAGACACCACCTTTCCACCTCTCTGTCCTGTGAGCAAACACAACAGCAAATAGAAAAAAGAAAGCTTTCAGCCCTGCATTGTGCTTTCCCCAAGCCAACTGATGAGTTTTGAGGCCAGGATGCAAAGGATTTTTTTAACTGAAACTTTAAAACTTTTTGTTTCAAAAGTTCTGACAAAATATTCACCCTGTTCTGCAAACCAGGAAGACTCAGACCAGCTGAAAGTCATAGAAAATTTGTTACAGCTTCATCCCATTCAGATCCCAATTAAGGATATAATGAGTTACAGGAGGAGATAAGGTATTATTAAATCCTGTTTTCCTTAGGGTGCAAAGCTCCCAGGCTGTGGTTGGGTTTTATTCCTCTTCTCTGGCTGAACCTGGCTGCTGTAAATGCTCAGGTAAGACTTTCTTAAGTGGAAAATCCTTGGTGAAAATCGTGGTGCTCTGTCAGCCAGCTCTGTCAGGCTCTGGCTGGGGACATGCCCATCTTTAATGCCTCTAAGAAAGGGGCGTGATTTGTTTTGATTCAGTTTGATGCCTCTATTATGTCTCCTTCTGTTTCTCCCTTGTGAATGAGCAAGAATTCCCCTGGAGCAGGGCATGGGGAGGAGCTTTATCTTCATCCTGGATGCCTCTGTGTCTAGTAGGATGTAGGAGGCACATGCCTCTTCCTTCCAGGGAGGATGGGCCTCCATTTATCTTTTGATTTTGGTTGACTCCTCAGATCCTATTGCTGTAAAGAAATTTGGGGTTTTGTTGCTGCCTTTGACCATGTATATTTAGGGGATGCTGTAGGGATTGCATGTGTCTGCATCTATATGGGATACTTTAGGGATATAAATGCTGACTTCCTTCTCAGCTGCTTTTGAGTTTATAGAAAGCTGTATCATTAAGCCCTTTCTGTGCAAAAAAGCTAAAATATTGTGATTAATAAGGGATTATTCACAGGGCAGTGGATTTTGAACTTTTCAGAGTAAATTCAGATAGGACAAGGGGCAATGGGTGCAAGTTGAGACACAGGAGGTTCCATAGAAATAGGAGAAAAAAACTTTGTCAGGGTGAGGGTGACAGAACAGTTGCAAGCTAAATTCAGGTGGGAAAGCTCTGGTTATTCAGATGGTTTGGAGGATGTTGCAAAGTAAATTTAAGTGGGAAAGCTCTGGTTATTCAGGTGGTTTGGAGGATGCTGTGTTGTTTTAGAAGAGCCTAAGGTCAAAATTTTCACTGCCTTTAGGGAGTTTGATGAATGAGAGTTAAACTTTCAAAAAAAAATCTCTTAATAAATATGTTTGAAATGCAAGAAAACCCAATCCTCTGGTGCCAGCTGAGTCCTGGGTGCCTATTGTGCTGAGAAATTCCAGCTTGTGGTGCTGGGTTGAGGCTGTGGTTGCTCCTCCAGCCCAGATCCAAGCCACAAAGCTCTTGTAGAGCTGAGCAAGGGCACTTCTCCCAGACCCACCCATTACAGATGTGCTCTTTGCTCTCTTATTTGGGCAGCTGGGTGGGTTTTTTTATACTCTGGCTGTAAAGATGTGCTGTGGTATCCGTGCATAATTGGGAGCCCTCCTATTAATAAAACATGGGGAGCTCATCTTGCTAATATCACCTTCATCTCAGCCTCCCTGCTAAATATTTTGATAGATGAAATGGGATGGGAGGGTGTGCATTTAAATAACCGTTTGTAACCTCGGCGAGGATACAAAAGGGACGGCGCCTCTTTAATTAGACAGGTACATCTGCTTAATTAATTTAGCTGTAAAGCCTTCCCCTTTTTTTTTTTTTCTTTATCTTCA
>VZTY01002410.1:6670-23489 GCA_013400935.1 Turnix velox | reverse complement strand
CCCATATTGAAAACACATTTATCTTTGTAGAGTTTGTTCCTCTTCTAATTAACTTTATAGCGTTTACAGTATTTAATAATTTAAAGTGGGATTTAGAGTGGGCCTGGAAGCAGCAGCTTTGCCTCTAATGGGGTTGTGCATTATCTTTTTTATTTTTTTTTTCCCCCTGTGGTGCTTTCTCTGGGCAAGTTTCTGGGGGAAGGAAGATGCTTTTGAAGGTCAGAAGTACCCTCAGCTCTCAGCAACTGGTCAAAGCTTCGTCTCAGTTTTGCTCCATCCACCCCTGATCCAAAATTAACAATTTATTCTGGTTCAGAGATTATTTCTAGCTATAGTTCTATAGTATTATGATTAAAATCCTTCCCATTTTCCATGCTGCCAACTGGGGACAACCCTTTGGTCCATCAAAATCTATCTCCTAGTGTTTAACCTGCTAGAAAATGGAGACACCCCCTTAGTCCATCAAAATCTATCTCTTAGTGTTTAACCTGCTAGAAAATAGGAACACCCCCTTAGCCCATCAAAATCTATCTCCTCGTGTTTCATCTGCTAGAAAATTCACAGAATTACCAATAAACATCACTTCAGCACTGCACAAATAGTTGATAGAATTATAGAAATAAGTAACAAGTAAAAATTCTGGCATCCAAAGTGCTCTTTGGGAAAAAAACATTGCTATCTTTAACACAACAATCACATCCAACATCACCAGAAGGAATTTAAAACTACTTTTACTCAGGGCTTGCATCTCTCAGGACCCTAAAAGCTGCCACAAAACCTGTTGAGGGTTTTTTTCCTGCAATCATCAATGTTTTTCATCTTCTGGAAGGGAAGGAAACCTTTGCAAGGCAGTTGGGGAGGACAGTTTGTGGTGCTTTGCAGTTTCTCAACCCTACAAGGGGCTCAATCCCTTGCAGAAACAGAAACAAAAAGTTATTTATCCAAATTTCAAGCTTCTACTGCACTTTCAGGACAAGAATAATTCAAGTTTGCTCTCTAGAAATTTAAAACATATAAAATCCTGGAGAGTCTGCAAAAAAATAAGGCTGGGGAAGAAAAATAGGATTGAAATTTTGCAGAGTCTTCAATAAAAGACCACAAATATTTAATGAACTTTGTGAAATCTACTTCATGGTGTCCAATACAATTGGAAATCACAACCATCTGGGCCAAGGCATTTATGTGTGATTTGAAAAACATCAAAAAATAACTAATTTGGAGTATTTTATCTTGAGCAGCTACAACCTTTACACACTCAATTGAGTGATTCAAGCTCTGGCATGGCAGAGTCCACAGGGTGACCACCATGGCTGCAGTGACATTCCAGCCAAAATATTCCAGGGAGAGTTTCCTCTGAGCAAAAGTGTGAGAACTGTGAACAAGAGCTTCATTCATCATCAACCAACTTCCTTCTCTTGGGTGATCCCTCCAGAAAGCTTTGCTGTTTGTCTCTGACAAATCATTTCACATCTAGCTAATTTTAAACACTAAAAGCCACAGACACTTAGGAGTGGACAATGGATTTCAGCATTAACCCAGTTACTTTGATAGATAAGGAGGAGGGGTCTTGTGGTTTGGGAATATTCCTGGGAGAAAATATTAACACTTTAATTGCCTTGTTCCCATTTTTTACTCACATAAAGCTTTCTACCTAAACTTTTACACTCCCAGAAACACACTCTGGAGTTAAACTTGTGTTAAGGTGAGTAGTTTTTAACCTACAGTTGGTTTTCATCTACACCAGCCACATAAATAAAGCAATTCTGAAAATCCCTGCCTATTGATTGGCCTCATAAACTGATCAGAAGGGAGAAAAAAAATGCTGATGAGCCAAAAGTGGACATTTTCATTGCTCCATCTACTCCTCCTCCTGTAATTTGCCCTCACGTCCTTACTCCTCCCATGATTAAAAGATTACCTCTTGCTTCTCATGCCCTCAAACGACCTCCATCCAACTCAAGTCATCCAAAATTTTCCATCACTTGACGTCATTAAATTAATTTGCCTTAAAAATATAGGCCAGAAAGCTAACATGAGTCAGGCTGGCAGCACAGCTCATGGATTGAGGTCTTTTACTCTCTATAAGAGAAGTCTGGGTATTCCACCAGCCTCAAACTCCTACTTCTTAATTGTCTACAACTGATCTTTTAATTAGCTTATTACTGCAGAGAAAATTTTGGCATAAAAATCCTAATCTTTCAGGCATCTGTATTTGATGTTTTACCACCTAAAACATCCATTAATACACACCCAAAACCACAGATTCTATTTGTGTCTAAAGACTGATCATCTCACCAAGGAGAAAGTTAAAACACCTCTACAAAAACAGAATTTATACAGATGTTTTTGCCCCTTTTTACTTTCATTTGCAAATCTTGTAATCTAAGACCCAACCAACATCTAAACCAGCACAAGCAGCATCAGCCAAAGCCCACAGTCTGTTTCCTATTTGGGTATCAGGGCTGCATCCTTTCTGGGGGCCAAAAAATTATTGTTTTGAGAAGATTATACAGTGAAACCTTATTAGATATTTGTTAGATGATGTGATATTAATTCTGCAGTTCCACCCAGGAATCACAGAGACTTTGACAGTCCTCTTCCACACCCAGAGTGATTAAATTCTTAATTGAGAAAGGTGCAGTGGAATTAGCCTTACTACTGTAAGAAGATTTACTTCCAAAGTCTTTAGCCTTTGAATCTCTGTGTAGAGGATTACCCCTGGAACAGCAAATATCTTCCTGGAGATATAGATATAAATCCCTGGCATGGGCTGAATCCACGCATCTAACGCAGGCATCAAAGAGCTTGGGGCTTTTTTTTTTGTGAGAAGAGGGATACAACAACACCAGAAAGAGAGCACAAGCCTGTTCACTTCTTTTTCTGAAGTTAAAGAAGTTGATTTTACATGAATTTTGCTAATAAACACTGAGTTGCTGCAACAATCTAACTGCTTGGTGCTTACCATCCATTTTTTAAACACAACTGCTGCTTGAAAACATCTTTTAATCATTTTAAGACACAGATACATACTGTAGTCAATTCTCAATAATTCCTGCAAGAATTAATCCTCAGAAAAGGCAAATAATAGAAATGTGATTACACCAAGGACAAAATAAAATATCTCTTCATTTATTTCATATAATTTTTTTTAATTCCTTCTAAAAGTTTTAATTTTTGAAGAAACTCAAGAGCACTTCGTTGTTGTCCCTTTAGCAAAAAAGGAAGAGAATTTTAAAAATAAGACCACTTGGGTTTTCTGAGGTGGCATTATAATCAAGATATAAGCTTTATTCATGATAAATGAGCTTACCCAGATGATCCAATGCTTTTGCACACACCAAGAAGAGGCCTTTTCTCGGAAAAATTATCACATTTCTGAGCACCTACAAAGAGGGGAAAGAAAAGATAAAGGAAATCACTTTGTGCTGTCTGTGAAACCTTCCAAATTACATGTAGGGCACAATATATTGAGAGGATATTGAATATATAACACAAAACTCACAGCCTGGAGAAGATTAGTGATGGAAATACAAAAAGCAGAGCCATGAGGAGTTGGGAGAACTAAGAAAGAGACAGCACCAAGGAACAAAACAAGTAGCAAAATGTGGCCAAGATTCTGGAATTATTTTCTATTCATTTCAGTGGGGGTTAAGGAGTCTGTAACAAGTAACACTTGCTCACTTTGTATTGTTTTAGAAAAGTTGCCTGTAATAAGGCTGTCACCAGCTCTGCGTGGGTTTCCCACATGGGTTTCCAATTTATTCTCCTGAGGTATGAGCATAAGAGCATTAACTGCAAGAGCAGCCCCTCTCTTTAGTGTGTGACAACCACAGCCACGCTTCAGCCTGTGCCCTACAACTAAGAAAATTTAAGATTTTATTCAAAACAGCCTTCAATAAGCTCCTCCAACCCTACCTGCCCACAGGGGTACCCACTGGCACCAGTGCCAGGCCATCAAATCCAGCCCTGTCTTCCCAAAATGCAGCCACTTTCTCTCCAGAACCATCCAATTTGAGAAATCAAGCTAAAATTAAGACAAAAAGCTAAATCCCCTCCCCAATTTTCCTTCAAGCTTTGTCTTTTCAGTTATCTGTCTATAGATATGAATGTGCACAGTGAATAATGGGACTTGGTTTTTTTTTCTTCAATATACAGCAAACCCTTTGATCTGTAAAGAATAATGAGTGACACAGTCTGTCCAAAACTTAACTCACAAATAGAGGAGGGGGACTGCACTAAACTAATTACTCAGAGAGGCACAACAATTAACAATATACATTTTGACATAACAGCCCCTGTTAATTATTAATAAGTGAGGCAACACACAATTAATCTGTAACAAAAACTGTTCCAGGGCTCTCATTTGTACAAGGCTAAGTCTTCCCTCCTACACGTGTGGGTATTTCTAAGAGTCTGATGGGTCACATCAATAATTTCCCCACCAAACAATGGTTTTATGGAGGAAGCTCAAGCAGCCAAATGAATTTTCCTTTTATTCCTATTATTTCAAGTGCTTTCTGTGAGTCATACCTGGACTGCACGTACTGACCTGTAAATTGATAAATGAAACTAAAGAATTCTCCAGGATCTGGCAATCTATTTGTTTCCCTCAACACAAGCAACAGCTCAACTCCATTTGTTTGTGTTCAGCAGCAAAAGGCTGACTCTGCTGGGAGTTGTGACATTGATTTAAGTGGAGCCAGGCTTTTACCTGAAGTATTTAACTTCTTTTCTCTTTTACTAGGATATATTGGACACAAATTCACATGGTTTTTTTTATGGTCTACTTCTGTGTTTAACAATGAGGAAGGGGGAGAGAAAGGGGAGGAGGGTAGAAGGAAGCTTGCTAAAAATCTAGAGAATAACAGGCTTTAAAACCCATTAAACAGATTTGCCAGCATTTTACCTTAAATATTTAACTTATTTACTACAATATTAGACATGAATTCATGTGTTTCTTCATGTTTAACAACGAGGAAGGGGAGAGCAAGGGGAAGGAAGGTAGAAGGGAGTACAAGAAAGCAACTATCCAAAAACCCAGAGAATCCCAAGTTTTAAAACCTACAAAATCAGCATTTTACCTCAAGTATTTAACTTCTTTTATATTAGGATATATTAGAGATCATTTAAAACCCACAAAATAGATTTGTCAGCATTTTACCTAAAGTATTTAACTTCTTTTTTATTAGGATCTATCAGAGATCAATTCACATGTTTCTTTATGATCTAGTTCTATGTTTAACAATGAGGAAAGGGGGAGAACAAGGGGAGGAAGGAGGAAGGAAGTACAGGGACAGATCTACCCAAAAATCCAGAGCAACACCAGGTTTTAAAACCCACAAAATAGATTTACCAGCATTTTACTTTAAGTATTTAACTTCTTTTACTACAATATTAGACATGAATTCATGTATTTCTTTATGGTCTAGTTCTAAGTTTAATAATGAAGAAGGGGGAAAGCAAGGGGAGGAAGGTAGAAGGAAGTACAGGGACAGATCAACCCAAAAATCCAGAGCAATACCAGGTTTTAAAACCCACAAAACAGATTTACCAGCAATTTACTCTAAGTATTTAACTTCTCTTTTACTAGGATATATAAAGAAAGACATGAATCCATGTCTAATTATATCTTTAACAATGAGGAAGGAGAAGAGCAAGGGGAAGGAAGGTAGAAGGGAGTACAGGGAAGCAACCATCCAAAACCCCAGGAGAATACCAGGTTTTAAAACCCACAGAACAGCATTTTACCTTAAATATTTAACTTCTCTTTTACTAGGATATATTAGAGAATAAAGAAACATGTAAATTCATCTCTAATTTAACAATGAGGAAGGAGAAGAGCAAGGGGAAGGAAGGGAGAAGGGAGTACAGGGAAGCAACCATCCAAAACCCCAGGAGAATGCCAGGTTTTAAAACCCACAGAACAGCATTTTACCTTAAATATTTAACTTCTCTTTTACTAGGATATATTAGAGAATAAAGAAACATGTAAATTCATCTCTAATTTAACAATGAGGAAAGGTGGCAGTGAGTACAGGGAAGCAGCCATCCCAAAAATTCAGAGGAATACCAGGTTTTAATATTCACAAAACAGATTTGCCAGCATTTTACACTAAATATTTCACTTCTCTTTTACCAGGATATATTAGACTGTAAAGAAATATGTGAATTCATCTCTAATTCTATGTTTAACAATGAGGAAAGGTGGCAGTGAGTACAGGGAAGCAGCCATCCCAAAATTCAGAGGAATCCCAGGTTTTAATCCCCTCGGATTTGTCCACTAGGTGCTTAAACTTCTGATTTCAGTCTGTAATGACTCGAGCTCTCATTTTTAAAAAAAAAATACCCATTTTCTACTTCAAATACATACTTACAGAACGTAAATATTAATAGTGGAGAAAAGGATCATTATTTGGAGGGCTCTGCAGGGCATTAAATCAGGTTAATAGCGGGGCCATTCATGAGATTGCAAAGAGCACCATGTGTTGTTCTCTGTGGCGCTTAATGGAGTCAGCAAAACCCTCTCCCTCTCTCTCTCTCCCTCTCCTCCTGCTCTGGGATTTAATCTTCCAAGTTATGGTGGATTAATTTTGATTTGTAAAACCCTGCCTGTCGGCATGTGCGAGGCGCTGACGTTGTACACACCTGCTCCACACACAGTGTTTAACCCAATGCAGTGGGATGATTGAAATGAAAAAAAAAAACCAAAAAAAACCCCAAAAAGAAAAAAAAAACAGCCAGCTAAATCCCCCCAAATACAAAAAGTATTGAAATCCTGTTGCAAAGTCTTTGCCTTAAACTCCTTTTATTTTAAATCCTTTTAATTCTGTCATATAACACTACAGCATTTAGAAAAAGCTGAAAATCCTGACAAATCGCACAATTAAAGTAATGAAAACTGTCCTGCCTGCCAACAAGGCACCACCTTATCTACAGCTCCATTTAGCTAAATGATACGTGGGTTTGGTTTTTTTATTATTTTTTTTGGAAAAAAAATATAATTTTAGCTTCGGTTAGTATACTTAAAACTGAAAAGAAATATCCAGGGCTAAATGAAATTTCATACAAATCAACATTTGGAACTTTATGGAGTCAAAAGGTTATCCACACACAGCTCAAAGCAGCTTATGTGCTGTATTTCTGATCAAACTGTGAATAGATCTCTCCTGGGCTTTCTAAGGCCTCTCAATAACACCAATAACAGCAGCTTTCTTACTGAACATGAAGGTAGAAAAGCAGAGGTGCCACCTGAAAAGAAGGGAAGAGTTTCTTTCCAGTCCTAAAACCAGGATTTAATTCTTCCCTCTGTTTTGGGGTGGCATCTACAGACACCCTGTTTCCTGCCACCTGAAAAGAAGGGAAGAGTTTCTTTTCAGTCTTAAAAACAGGATTTAATTCTTCCCTCTGTTTCAGGGTGGCATCTACAGGCACCCCAATTCCTGCCACCTGAAAAGAAGAGGTTCTTTACATTCCTCAAAACAGGATTTAATTCTTCCCTCTGTTTCAGGGTGGCATCTACAGACAGCCCAATTCCTGCCACCTGAAAAGAAGGGAAGAGATTCTTTTCAGTCCTAAAAATAAGAATTAATTCTTCCCTCTGTTTCAGGGTGGCATCTACAGACAGCCCAATTCCTGCCACCTGAAAAGAAGGGAAGAGATTCTTTTCAGTCCTAAAAATAAGAATTAATTCTTCCCTCTGTTTCAGGGTGGCATCTACAGACAGCCCAATTCCTGCCACCTGAAAAGAAGGGAAGAGATTCTTTTCAGTCCTAAAAATAAGAATTAATTCTTCCCTTCATTTCGGGGTGGCATCTACAGACACACTGTTTCCTGACACCTGAAAAGAAGGGATGAGTTTCTTTCCAGTCCTAAAAATAAGAATTAATTCTTCCCTCTGTTTTGGGATGGCATCTACAGGCACCCTGTTTCCTGCCACCTGAAAAGAAGGGAAGAGATTCTTTTCAGTCCTAAAAATAAGAATTAATTCTTCCCTCTGTTTTGGGATGGCATCTACAGGCACCCTGTTTCCTGCAGAGAAACTATGTGCTGCTCAATATCTTGCCTGATCAATATAATGATCCTAAAATCTCTGTTCCTCACCCCAGACTTTCATGCCTGGGGTGTTCCAGACTGCAAGCATCATGTTTTCTACCTCCTTTATCTCCCCAAATCATCCAGACATTCCAAATTCCAAAATCCCTTCCATCATCACACCTGGATCCTGACATCCCCCCAAAATTCATCACCCAGAACCTCTTCAATTCCCACTGACCTCCATGTCTGCTGCCACCCTCCTATGGCTGAGGGAAGACAATAACCCTACTACAAAACCCACTCTGATGTGGTAAAAATTTAAGGTCTAATCATCTAAAGCACTGCCAGAGCTGCAATGGTGGGGTGCAGGTCAGTCCACAGAAAAATTAGTATTCCAAAATTACTGTGCTCCAAAATTCTTCCCTGGAATATTTATAATAATGTATTTATATTTTCTTGCCATGCTGGAGGAGTTCTGTTCTGTAATTTCTATATATTCCACACACTTTTAGAGATCATTACACCCTAAAAACCCACAGAAAAGTCAAGAAAACACCAAAAACCTAAAGGCACACCTGCGTGATCCCACTCCCACCAGCCCAGCTCTGGCTCCTGCTTGCTCAGCTCTTGGGGCCAGCTCCTCTCCTCCACACACCAAGCAATTTACTTGGGTCTTGAGGGACTGAAAACCACTGAAGCCACCCAAGTGGTTGAACAAGACTCACATCTGCCTCCCTTTAGAAAGCAAGTGAAACATTACAGCCCTTTTAAGTGTACCTGCACGTAAAGCTGAGTAAGCTTTTGAGGTTCACATTCAGTTTGGCAAAAAAAAATCGAAGGTGGAAGCAGGAGGGCAGAGATAAATCTGCAGAAAAATTTAAGCTTTCAACAGCTTCAGGCTGCAATCAATTTTTTCCATGCTAATTCTAGCTTTCAATCCTTCACCCTCAAGGTTCTAGGGGTATATTTAAAAATAATACCTCTCATTTCTTTCTTGAATTTCTTTTATTTCCCTTTTTTCCCCTTCTCATTCAGTTTGACAAAGCAATCCAATACATTGAGAGAGGAAAGACTATTTTATCCTCTTCTATGCAAGCAGTATTATCTAGAAAATGGCAATAAATTCAGCATCTCCATTTCTTATGAAGACAGGATGAANTCTACTGAGAGGTGTCCCTGCCTATAGCAGTGGGGTTGGAACTAGATGATCTTGAAGGTCCCTTCCAACCCAAACTATTCTATGATTTTTCAGGGTTTTGTTTCTAGAAGTATCTCATTTTTAATAGGGACATCTTATCCAGGCTGCAGACCAACCATGCCATGGGCAGAGAGACATCAAAGCTCCGTGGTGCAGAGCCAGGGCAGGTCTTGCCTGCTCCATTGGCTCTGCCCAAAGAGCGTGGTGGAGTTGCCAGGTCAGCCCAGTTCCAGGAGATCTCTGAGAGCTCCAGGATGGCACAGAGCCTGAGCTAATAAAGCTCCCCACATCCCAGCTGGCAGCCTGCAAAGCCAGCTCCAGGTCCTGCACCACGCTCCTGCTACCAGCACCACTTGAAACCTGCTAAATCAGATTTGGGGAGGTGACCATTGCCATAAGCCTGCATAAAAAAACCTGTACTAAAGAACTCCCTTGAAACAATGCTGCACTATGCTACGAGGCACAAGATGCAGCAGAGGATCTAACATCAAAGGGCTGCAGTTATTTCTACAAAATAGTTGACAAACTATTAAGTTCTGCTGCTGCAGAGTCACCAAGTTAAACCCACGAGCTTTCCTTTCACACCTGGGAATGAGCCTCTTATCACAAACTAAGATCTGCTCAGAGGAACGTGCCAAATCCATCCACCAAGAGAGTCCTATTTTCAATAATTCCCTTTTTACAGCTTTACAGTAAAATAGTGTTTGAGGCTGCTGATGGTAATCAGCTTCTCCTTTACAAACTCCTTTTATTTGGTTGAGAATCATTAGAGCTCATGTGTTAGTTATCTGAAGCCTCTTATTACAGCTTTACTTTTATCTGATTCCAGATACCGGTCAATGATACATTCATGTACTTTTAATCAAGGATTTATTTAAACCCAGCCATGTAAAAAGAGACCAAAACACGTTTTTAAAAGGTCTGACTTAATTTAATCTGAGCTAATTTGAAGAGTTTTTCAATGTAATGACTATCACCAGGCAGACACTAAATATATGCAATTTATAGAGAGGGAAAGCAAGTGATTGAAGGAGTTCAAAAGCCTGAAAAATCAGAAAAAATTACTTTTATTTTCCAGAAAAAGAAAACCCAGAGGTTCTTCAGTTCTTCCAGGGGTTAAAGCAGAATTTTCTCAGACAATCTTGTGTTTAGCAAATGAAGCAGCTTGTCTCTGAACTTGATAGAACACTAATTAAGGAGGTGCTTAATTAGAAATAAATAATAAATAATTATGTAAATATATACTTACTAATTTGGGGAGCTGGTAAAACCCGAGCAGCTCGGACAGGCCCGTGGCGGACAGAGAAGAGCTCCTGGGCTTCACCACTGATCTGCAAAACACAAGGATCACAGTCATAAAATGTGAAAAATATTAAAAAAATATATTTAGTAGGCAAGAAAATATGTCAAAAGACATGTATGAATGAGATACTAGCATTTCCTCCTATTAATGACTCTGCATGTTTTAAAAAAAACAAGGTTAAATTGACAAAAATTCAAGGAAATTAAGAAGAAAATATTTATTCTACACAGCTCATGGTTAGTTGGCATTTTGCATTGAAACAAAGCAAGCACCACGGAGAAAATAACAAGAGAATGGGATATGTTGGCACATTTCATGTTCTCCAGGTGTGAAAACTACACTTAAAAATAGGAAATCATCTAATTAAGTTGATGACTTAATGGCAACCCTGGAAAGATTAAAGCAGAAGCAGTGAGGAGGAATTTTTCCAGGCTCCCAGTTAAGTGCCAGTCACAAAGCATTTGCATAACTGCTGCTAATGGATCCGATATGGGATGTCAAACTTGAGCAAAATGGCAAAGATCACAAAAATCCATTTCCAAATAACCAGCAACTTAAAACAGATGTAATGGGGCTGAGAAGGCAGCTAAAGCCTTGGCACCAGGTCGTGCCAAAGCAGCAGTTGACCATATCAAGAAGCAAATACCATTTGAAACAAGGTTTTTATAAATCCATAAACTATAAAACCAAGTGAGCTTTCTGAAATGACATTTTAGAGCTGTTCCTGTTCTATACTTCAGATCACACGCTCCAAAAGTGAAACTACTACTGTTTGTCCAACAAATCGTAAGTATTTCAGACTCTTTGCTTTCTCCCAGCCTTAGAAACCTGCAGAGTGAAATCATAGAATGGTTTGTGTTGGAAGGGATCTTCAAGATCATCATCTGAGCAACATGTAGCCAGATTTTGCCAAAGTTTATTTCTCCCTTTGGGTTAGCAAGAAGTCTCTGCTCCAAAAAGAATCTCACTGACCAAGTTCTTTATCAACTCAGTAAAGGTTCACTAGTTGTTTTCAACAGATCATGGTTTTGGAGGATGGAGAGACATAAAAAGCCCACAGATAACATCTGCATTCAGAAAAAAAGGCAGCTTGGGAAAAAAAGTAGAGCATAGTTAAGCAGAAAATGAGTAAAACTAAGAAGAAAGAGGGAGTAATAAAGAGATGGAAAGAGATAAAGGCAGCAACATGTTTTCTATCCACAAGAACACAGCAGCTTTATGAAAATGGGAATGGAGGAAATAAAGGAGAAGAAAAATATAAGGCTTTGGAATTATTATTGTTGGCAATTAAATATTAACTCCCCCCCCAGATTGTGAAAATGAGGGTCAAGGGTTCAAGTCCCTGTCCAGGTATGAAGCTTGCAAGAGTTGGGATGATGGTTGGACTTGATGATCTGAAAGGTCCCTTCCAACCTAGATGACTATGACTATCCAACCAGTCTATATTGGAAATAAGAAGGAAAAGAATCAGCACAAAAAGAAGTTTGGAAGAAGTGATTCACAGAAAATAACCCAGCTCAGTCACCTCCTCCTGCAGTTCAACTGTGCCAGCACATCAGCTCTAACTCCCATCTACTTCAAATAAAGTTACAGCCCCAGAAGGAAGATACAAGAAGAAGCCAAACCTTCTATACTCTGTTTCTGCTCCTTAAACACACCAGGCTCCAGAGACCATATTTATTTAGCCTGTGATGCCAAGATCTGGTAGAGCTCAAAGTTGAGATTTTTCAAAGAAAAGCCCACAGTGCACAAAGACAAATGAAATGTGTTTGTACTTCAGCACCTAATGTGAAAATCCCACCACGTTGTGTGCCCTGAATTAGTAGGAGCTTGGTTGTTCCCTCTGGTTTGGCACTGAAAAAAATGCACCACACATTTAGAGTCCAACATTTCCTATTTTAAAACACCAGTAGAAGCTTCTATTTGCAGGTCTTATAAACTTCTGAATTAACTGTGGCTCAGTCTTCATTTATTGATATAAAATATAAAACTTTATTACCTCTGCTGAGGCCACACACATCAATTTTGAGTGAAAGCACCATCTTCAGGGCAGAGGGATTATACAGTCCCATCTTCCTGCCTTATCTCACTCTTGAGACAGCCAACACAGAGGGCCAATCTTTGCTGTGAATGGGACATTTATTCCACACAGAAGTGAGGTGGGACAAAGAATTACATTTAACTTACACCCAAAAGGTGAACAACTTTGTCACTGCCAGCCTGGGCGAGATGTGGGCTGGCAAGTACAAGGCAAAAGGCTCCACATCCCATAACCAGTCCCTTGAGCTGCAGAGTCTCATAGAAGCACAGACAAAACATAAATAAAGACTTTCAGGGACTGAAAACAGAGCTTTAAATTCTTCAAAAAGCACCTGTGAAGAAAACTAGGCTGTGGCTGCCATTTTGGAGTTGATCCAGCTAAGTAGCGAGTCCCCCTGGCAGCTTTCAAAGCCCTTCAAAGTTTTTCTTTCCCATTCCCCAAGCCCAGAAAATTCCCCAACAGGTCTCAAGAATTGAATGCCAAGCTATAAAAGCAGCTATAGGTACCCCCTTCTCTCCAAGAAGGGATCCAAAATGATGGCTCCAAGAACATCTCAGCTTTCCCAGAGCCTAGTATCAAAACCACAAGCCCCAGACCTACATGGATGGCTGCAAGGAAAGAAGAAAACACACCAATTCCAAAACCCCATCCCAGTGAAGATTTGATTGCTCTCTTCCCATAATGACAGGCTGAAAGAGGAAGAACTCCTCTCTCCTCCACTTAAGATGTCTCAAAGCTTCTGCTAAAAGTCTGACAAGGCCAGAAATGTGGAGGGCTGGTTAATTTTTGATGACAGAGCTTTATTGTTGGGAGCACACCAGTTTGCACCCATAAGAAAACAGAACAAAGGAAGTTTTGTTCACACTAAGGATAACTAATAGTTTCCAACCATAGAAAATGGTTTTCACATGGTGGAAAAAAAGAAAATCCTAACATACACCCAACTGAAATGTTCAAACTACATGAAAGGAAACTATCTGTGTGTGTATATATATATTTAAACTGCCCCAAAGCACAAGGAAGAGACCAGAAGAGGGTTTTTTTTTAATATTCTTATGTTTTAAAGATGATAGAGATGTTATGGTATGGTAGGACAATAAGCAGCTGACACAGAATGATGTTATATATAATAATATTGGGCTAAAAACTGTTGCAAATCATCTCACTGCAGAGACAGAAGAAGAACAGCCAGTAAAAGGATAAATTTTATCACTTCTGGAATTCTAACTTCTTAATTTGAAAGAAATGTCTGTAATAACCTAGAGATTATAAGAATTTTGGATGCTTGAAGAACCTTACAGATGGCTACTCCATTGATGGAATGGAAGTGGCAGGTCTGACCTGTCACATCTACACATCCTCACGTGCCCCATCTGCTGTACAACAGCAGTTTCAACTATCTAAATAAAAATTAAAAATCATAGTACTATTGACAGCAGGATTTAAATAAAAAATATAATGTATGACAGTGAAGAAATGGCAGTGCATGATGCCACCCTTGCCCAACAAGTCCTCTGCATTCCAGAGGTCTCCACAGAGCAGTCACCTACCACGTAGGATGACACATTGTGTCTGTGGCAGCACCATTACCCCACAGCTTTTAAGTATTTTTCCCTAAATATACATTTGTGCCTGTTATTAAAAAGGTCCCTTTGGCAGTTCCCAGTTTATTCAACTCGAACTCCATCCTTCATTTTTAATTGCAGCCTGAGCCATTAAATTGATTTTTCTCTTTCTGAAGCATCCAGCGTACAATGAAAAAAGAAATAAAAAATTATCTGCCACAAAAAGCAGCCAAGATGCATTTCCCTGAACGGGAACATCTAGAACAGATACTTGGAAACCACATTAGGCAGAAAGTGATTCCAATTGTATTTGAAACATGAAACTGGGAGCAAGGGGGGGGGAAAGGAGGGAAAAAAAAGCAGTTCCAAAGAAAACACCAAACTACACTGCACAAATTATCAAATAGGAACTTTTAGTCGTGCTTTTGTGTATTCCCAGATTTCTCCCCACTTAGAGAGGAATATTTTAAGAACACTTTTAACCTTCCCACCCTCATTTCAAACCAGAGATCAAAGAGAAGCCCTGTGTGTGTGTGTGTGTGGACGGACACCTTCCGCTTCTTCTTATGCAACACAGATTTAGACAGTGCACTTCAAAACCCCAGCAGCCAACAGTCCAAACATGAGGCCAGGCCTTTGAAGCAGCCCTAAATGGTATCTTCCATTTGCAGGGTAACACTTGTGTAGTCAAAAGATCTTACTCCAAGGAGATGGTTAATGTGAAAGCACTCAGACTGCAGAGAGACACACACACACACACACTCCTGGAGGCCGACTGGGGAAGGTGTTTAGAAGTCAATGTAACACCATTAGGGAGAGTGTCAGCTTAGAAGCTGTCATAAACACTTCATAATCACTCAGACACAAACCCCACTGCCTGCAACACATTACTTTATTAAGTGCTGAATAGAGCTGCAATTGTAAGAATAAAAAGCACAATGCCACAGATAACAGCCCTGCTGAGTAATTTTCACATAAACGTCCAATTGCTGCTTTTGCAGATTGAAAGGTTTTTAAACCTTAGAGATCCCTTTCTTCTTTCCTTTTTTTTTTGGTTTTTTTCTTTTCTTTTTTTCCTCTTTTTTTCTTTCTCTTTCCTCACTAAAATTGCTTAATCACAACCTAAATACTCAGCAAGATCAAGGAAGGTTTGTGTAATACCAACGGATGCAGGAAAGAGATGCCAAATAAGCTCTGAAGTATTTAAGTTTGTCACAAAACTGCCACCATTTTATTTTAATCTGGCAAAAAAATGAGATGGATTAAAAAAAACCCCACAACCAGGGTGGAAAAGGAACAGGTTATGTTACCTCCAAAGTCATAGGATGCAATTACATTTCCATTATTTTATGAAAAAAAATAAATAAAATTAAAAGGTAGCAGAATTTAGGAATTATAAAGTGAAATAAATTGGGGAAAAGAGAGGGAGACAACCTGGTTGTGATGTCCTGCTAAAACAGGGTAACATCAATTCTTCCATGGCCTAAGTTCTGGTTAATACAGACAGAAAAAGGGGAAGAAAACAAAAATGAAACAAACCTGCCCTCACACCTGAAGAAAACCCATCTTTTACACTAAAAAACACAGATAAGGGATAATCTGCCCTGTACTACTGTCTGACAGGACCAGTAAGCATAAATTTACCCCACATAAGTGGCTAAACCAAGTAGTTTAACTTGGAAAAAATCAATTTCTGCAAAACACAAAGCTCTTCTTATCATAGAACACCCAGGAGAAGTCCCAACAACAGAACATCAGGGAGTGGAAGGGACCTCAAGAGATCATCTAGTCCCATCCTCCTGTTGAAGCAGGAAAAATCTACTCCAGTAAGTCTTCAGAAAGCACACTTCATTTGGTAAAAACATTTCAGAAGGATCAAATATATTATTTTATTAAAATTCTTTAACTTCAGGCTATGTGACTGCCCCTCAGGATCTTCCAACTGATGCAGCTCCTGGTCCTGCTGCTGCATTTTCCCTCCCTTAGCTCAGTATCTTACTGACACCTAATGTTTGTTCTCTGTAATACACTCGGAAGAAGAAGGCAAAACCTTTCCTAAACACTTCAACACCCTGATTTATAAATTAATATAAAACTGAGCAGTTTGCAAAATAGTCTGAAAAACCAATAATATGCTATAAATCCATCCCTAGTATTCAAATTTATTCTCATTAGATAAAAACAAACCCAATCACATACATTCCACAGACCTGTTTTCCTCCATTAAAAATAAACCCATGAAATTAAAATGTTTCAGGCATCCAAGAAGGTAAAATTTCCTCTATTTTGGTTAAAATGTTCCTAAATTTTAGCTAAACCTTAGTTAATAATTGAAGTTAGTGAAGTGTACAAGGTCTAACTCTATTTCCTTCCTTCAAATGCTCAGCATTTTTTAATTCTTCCTCATTTCCAACTGAAAATATGGAATCTAAAGGATAAAAATAACTCTCCCACAATCCAGTGAAACTTAACTTTCTCTGCACCAATTAATATTATTTTCCATTATGCTGACTTACTGGTGTATAAACTTCTCTTACTTAGCAAGCCATAAACTTATAGAAAAATATATACACTGCTAAAAATAGTTTTACAAAGAGAAAGAATTCCAACCTCAATACATTATTTTGAGGGACAAGGTGTTACAAGCAATTTCTTATTTTCAAGTTCAGAATTTTATG
>VZTY01002405.1:49879-67622 GCA_013400935.1 Turnix velox | reverse complement strand
AAGGTCCTTTCCAACTCAAACCCAAACCAGAAGCAGAGAAGGGTCCACCAGAAGCCTGTTGGGCCTTCTAATTGTGACTCTGCCATCACCTTGAGAGCAGCTTCTCCACTCACACAGCATCACACAACGAGCCTCACACAGACTTTTCTGGCTTAGTGGTGTGTTATTTTAATTTTACTCTGAGTTCTCAGATACCATATCCATGGGAGGGGGAAGCTGGAGGGGGGTAGGGGGATGGAGGAGGGTTTTAATTGCATTTCTTTAAAAAATTAGGAAGTTTTGCTTATCTCTCTGCCTGCACATGGGGAGCTGTGAGTCCTGGATGAGTGAGCTGAGGCGAGATGGTTTCTAGGCAACTTCTGCAAGCCACGTTGTTGTAAAAAAAAAAAGGAATATGAATTAAAATTAAAAACAAAACCTCCCCAAAAAAAAAGTCAAACAAAACAAGTAGCAGCCTACCCCAGACAAAACCTGTTTTGACTGATTGGTGAGGTTCCTGTGAGGTCTTTCGTGGGATGGATTAATAGAGCCTCACTCTAAGGAGAAAAAAACTGGCCTCCCTGCACCAGCATCTACTGTGAGACATGAGGAGCATGTTCATATGTCCAACACATGTAGCTCATATGTAACATGAAACCTTCCAGGCCACAGCTGTGCCATGATGTCACTTTTTTTTGCTGAGCTGTGTCTCAGGAGCCCCAGCCTGAGTACATACAGGGGCAGGGAAACACTCTCATTATCTTCACTTCTTCCCCAAAGAATTTTGCTGAGGGTTTGTCATTCTACCCCTTTTTCAAGGGAATGGTGAAGTTTATGCAAAAAGCAGCATTCCTGGGAGCTGCATTTATTGTTCTCTGAGTAGAAATGAGGAGAACATCCCAGTATTAGTAATGAGTTGTCCTTTTTTTTGCCTCAGCCCAAGTTTCAGGATTAAGGACTGGTCTTATTCTGATAAAAATTTATTCTTCCAATATTTTTACCAATGTGTTGAATTCTGTCTAAGACAGAAAATAACCTCAGCAATGTGTTGCATCGTTTTGCCATTGTCAGAGTAAAATTTAGTAGCTTGGTGTCTCAACTGAAAATTAATGATTTCACACCTCATGCTGTCAACTTTGTTTGTGAGCCAGCTTAACAAGGGGGATGGGATGTGGTGTTTACAGCCTTCCCTTAAGCCAGGAAGGGCAAGGGATGCCTTGCAGGGATTTTAATTATCAGCATCCCATTCTGCTCCTGCACTTGCTGGAGTGAATGAGAAGCAACTGGACTGCCAGATTCTGAACTTGACTGAGATCAGGAAATCTGCATTGTCAAATAAAGTTTGTAGAGAAGCCAGAATCACCATCATTACTCCAAAACATGCATTCAGCTTTCGAGAACAGGAAGCATGGAGTCTTAGAAAGGTTTGGGTTGGAAGGGACCCCAAAGATCATCTAGTTCCAACCCCCCTGCCATGGGGTTGCTCAATACCAATGCCTTAGTGATCACAAATTGCACAGTGAAATTAGAATTTAATAAACATTGAGGAATGCACTTCACAAGGTCTGACCCAACATGATGTCCTCCTATCCCCAGCTGTCTCCTGTGTCTCCCAATCCTACAAAAGCCCCTGAGAAAGGTGCCTAACCATGAATCCCCAGCTGTCATTCCTTTGCTGCAAGCTGTCAAGAAGCTGCTGAAGGGAAAATGATCCCCAGCTTCAGCTTTGCTTTCTGTCTAGACCCATTATCCCTACCTATGGAAGTGAGGAGGGACATGGGGGATGCTTACTCATCCTGCACCTGGGAACTGGGATAAATGGAGAAACATCTGGGAGCTGAAACCCAGCTTTGCAGCCCCTAAATGCAGGAGAGCACCTGCAGCCTGGGAAGCTGGGCTGAAAGGTAAGTGCAATTTTCCATATGCTGTTTTAAGGTTGTTATTGGCTTCCTCACTCCTGGAGAGAGCTTAGGGAGTGAAATTTGATTTAGGCAGCCTGGCCCTAAAGAAGAGTGGTTTAGGGAGGTGGATGGGGTGGGTAGATTGTAGCTGCAGCATCTGGGAGCAGAGGAGGAGACAGCAAATGTGGAGCTGTGGAGAAAAGCAAAGCCTGCTCTGAGTGATGTGAGCACTTAGATGAAAAATATTCCTTAGCAATGTTGTGGGGGCTCTAAATGGGATTCTGTGATGGGCTGGATCTTTGATGGTGTGGGATTAACATCACTGCTCATTCCAGCTTATTATGTGTCCTGTGGTACCTGTCATGTCTCTCTGCCATCTACAGCAAATAATGACTCTGGCAATTATGAAGGCTTTGTGTGCCTGCAGATGAGAAATGCTGCCTTAGAAAGGGCAGGCTCCCTCCATCTCAGCACTGCAAACTCTTCCCTCACCTACTCATTTGCCCACTTTTGCCTCCCCTTCCCTCTGCACCCACCCTTTTTGTGAGACAGCAGGAGCTTTACAGAGGAGGAAGAAAACTGAGAGGTGGCTTCCCCATTTTTCTACCCGACCCTCCTCTTTGTCTCTGAAGCTGGAGCAGGGCTTGGTATGAAACACACACGAGTTCCTCTTTGCTCAGTGCCTGATGGAAAGCCAAATAAAATCAATGAAAAATTCCCCATGGGTTTTGCTGCTCTCCAGATTATTTCCAGCTCCCATCCAGCCCCATTCCTTAGGCTGTGTGTGCATGCAGGGTGGCTGCAGGAACTCAGGGGGGGAGGATTTTCAGTAGAAAGGGAGGGAGCCTTGTCTCCTTCTGCAAAGCATGAGGCTCTGGAATTTTCTATTTGCTCCAAATCTGCAATCCATCTGCTTTCCCATGCTCTTACATCATCACATGCCACCAGTTAAGAGTATGGGGTGGTTTTTTATCTTGTTCTCCTCTTTTCTCTCATCTTTAATTGGTCTCTGGTCCCCTCTAGCCTCCTTACCTCAAGCCTGCCATCCTGCTGATCCAATCCCCCTTCTTCAGAGCATCCTCCATCTCTGAGGAGTTGAACCTGAGATGGTTGCCAGGTCACTGCTCTCTAAGACAATCACAAAATCCAAATCCCAGCTTGTTTTGCCATCCCATCCAGATGTTCCTTCCACCATTCCTGCAGTGCAGCAACACTGATGACAAAATAATCCTGAAACCACAACTGGAGGCAGAACAATGGGGGTGAGTGGGGAGGGGCTGCTCAAAAAAAAAACCCTTGGAGGTAATACTTTGCATGTGACACACATGGCTTCATCGTGGGGGACTTGGTTTGGCAAAAAATATGGAAATAATAATGGCACTTTTGATTTTCAAAGTGCTTCTCACTCACTGAATAATGCTGGGCTTTACAAGTTGGGTCATACTCTGAAAATGCATTTGGTGGAAAAAATTGGGGGTGATGCTTTCTGCTACTGTGATGCCTTTGGAACATCAGAGCCAATGTTATGATGTGAAAAATTAAGGAGCAAATTCTGTTCCAAGGGTGCAACATCTTATGTAGTCAGTGGGAATGAGAGCACACTCAGAGCCTAATTCATTTCAATCTTGCTACAAATACTCTTCCATTTTAATGCACATGATTACTGAGAACATCTGCCCTCACACTTGGGAACAGACCTGAGCTTCACAACATATGGACTGGATATACATCCTAATATGAGGCTTTGATACACCAGATTCTTTTGTACTGGTGTCTGTGGGATCCTTTGCTAGGGAAGGGAGAACTATCCAGAAGTACACAGCCAGTTTCTGGTGTAGAAGATCATGTGGATTGCTTGATGGATTGCTCCAAAGAAACATGCACACACAGCATGTCAGCTGTAGCTTTGTGGATGCCCCAGGGTACCCAAGGATGAGCCTTGGGGTGTCCTATCCTTGGTTGTCCCATGCTGATGCATTGACCTGGGTGTGGAGCTCAGCTGGGAGAGCACCAGGCTCCTAATTTGAGGGTGAAGGGTTCAAGTGCCTGTCCAGGTATAGAATCATAGAATGGTTTGGGTTGGAAGGGACCTTCAAGACCATCGATTTCCAACCCCCCTGCCATGGGCAGGGACATCTCCCACTACACCAAGTTGCTCAGTGCCTCATCCAGCCTGGCCTTAAACCCCTCCAGGGATTGAGGGGGCATCCACATCCTCTCTGGGCAACCTCTTCCATTGTCTCACCACCCTCACTGTAAAGAATTTTTCTTATCTCCATCCTAAATCTCCCCTCTTCCAATTCACATCCATTATTTCTAGTCCTATTATTTCTAATATGAGGCTTATCAGATGGTGATTGGACTCAATGATNTTGAGGGTGAAGGGTTCAAGTGCCTGTCCAGGTATAGAATCATAGAATGGTTTGGGTTGGAAGGGACCTTCAAGACCATCGATTTCCAACCCCCCTGCCATGGGCAGGGACATCTCCCACTACACCAAGTTGCTCAGTGCCTCATCCAGCCTGGCCTTAAACACCTCCAGGGATTGAGGGGGCATCCACATCCTCTCTGGGCAACCTCTTCCATTGTCTCACCACCCTCACTGTAAAGAATTTTTCTTATCTCCATCCTAAATCTCCCCTCTTCCAATTCACATCCATTATTTCTAGTCCTATTATTTCTAATATGAGGCTTATCAGATGGTGATTGGACTCAATGATCTCCCTTCCCACCTAGATGATTATGAAATTCTGGATGATGTAGCACAGCTCCATTCATTCCAGACAGGGAGGAAGGATCCCAGCGTGGTGTGGGTGTGGTGGGGGCTTTTCTCCAAGAGCAAGACCAGAATCACAACCTCACAAGGCAAATACAAAACAAGGGGGTACTTTTTTAAGGTATGAAATTATTCAGGGCTAAATAATTGAGCTCTGCAAAGTGCACTCATCCCTGTCTGGGATGAGTGATGGAGGAAGGTTCTAGATGTGGCAAGCAGGGTCTAGATGTGTTGCATTAAAGAGCTGCAGGCATGTATTCCCAATTCTCAAGGGTGAGAGACAGATCACTCTTGTGTTTGTGTTTTCAGGATTAAGTATCTCAAATCATAAATGTCAACAGAATTTTGAAGATGCATTGAAAGCTTCCAAGTTATTTTAAATGAAATAACAGCACTGTAATGCAGGTCCACCCTACCCTTGCAGGAGGCAAAAGAAGCTATGAATTTCTTTATTCAATCACTTCTTACAAAACCAGTTCCTCTTAGAATCTTGGCAGTCCTTATCCTCTCCTACTTAGAATCATAGAATAGTTTGGGTTGGAAGGGACCTTCAAGATCATCTAGTTCCATGGGCAGGGACACCTCCCACCACACCAGGTTGCTCAGTGCCTCATCCAGCCTGGCCTTAAACATCTCTCTCTCTCTCTCTCTGCTTTGCCAGGGCTGGAAGAAATGCAGGAGATTTTCTTTGAGTGTTTGCCCTGGCTTAAAAAAAAAAAAAAAAAAAGCTTGCTTTATCTGTGTTCACACCTCTCTTGTGTTCATGAGCTGTGAACACTCAAAGAGTGGAGATTCACTCCTCTGGATACCCTCCTGAAAGCTAAATTAAACTTTTTTGTAAATGGAATAAGAAGTTGTAAGGTGGGATCTTGTTTTCAGAAAGCTCTACAAGGTCTCCTGAACAAAAGCTGTTGGGGAGAGGCAGACATGGGTGTGCCAACCTTCTGTAAATAAAATCATGCATCTACATAAATACAGCTAACAAGTACTCAGACAGAATTAACTCCAACATTCATATCTTCACGACAAATCTGTAGAGAAGCTTAAGCTTTAGGAGTCTGAGTTGGGTTTGGGGTTTTTTTGGGGTTTTTTTTTGTTATTTTTAAAGTAGCATGGCCTCAGGCAAAGGTATGTGTATCCCAGAGAGGAAAAGCTGCAAACAAAGCTTGTAGTCACAGCTTATCTGCCTCATGTCCCCAGGCACCGAAAGCCACCAAGGGCTTTTGCAAAACCTTCTCCTGATTATAAGTTTTGTGCTTCTCCAGGCAGCAAACTTAAGGCTGCCTTGGGACTTGGGTGGCCTCTTTCCACCAGAGAGGACCTTTGCAGCAAGCTGTTCTGAAAGGAGGAAGAAGAAAAATATCCATAACTTCAAAATAAACCTTGGAGACTGCAATGTGATGCATGAGGAGTGTCTAGTCTGGTTGTGCAATGTGTTTCTGGCCAAGGCTACCTTTTTCCTTAAGCTCATTAGTTCATTGCCTGCTAAATCAGTGCATTGACAGAGAGGACACACTTTCTGGTGGCTGGAGAGGGACTTGGACCAAACTCCTCATTTGGAAAGGCTCAGGAGGGTGGCAAAAGTTAAGTGTTGCTGTTTTCTCCTGCTCCTTGTAACTCTGCTACCTCTTCCCAGCCTTCCTAGAAACCACAGCAGAGCACAGGGATTGAAACAGTCCCCCAGGTACCCAAGCCCAGTGACTCAGATGGAGGGTGCAGCTCTGCTCTGCGTGGGAAAGGTGTGATCTGTCTGCTCCAGCAGTTTGCATCTCAGCTTGCACAACCTGCCTGCCCTCCCTGCTCCCACAGACACCTACTGCTGGCAGCTGAAAATCCTCCTTCTTGAAATCATCAAGAAGACACAAAGTGTGTTATTCAAAAGATGAGAAGTGCTGTATGTTCCTTCATTTTGCTCCCCTTTCTCCTCAGCTTGGGCTCCAGGAGTCCTGTGCAAAAAGTCCTGTGCACAAGTATACATGGAAGAAAAAATGCTGTGGGAAAGCCACTGCTTCCTCAAATTCCCAAGAGTTTGACTTCATACCCATCTTCACATTCCTCACCACCCTCACAGCAATGAATTTCTTTCTTCTCTCCAGCCTAAATCTCCCCTCTTCCCATTTGCATCCATCACTCCTAGTCCTGCCATCCCAGACCCTATTCAAAAGTCCTACCCCAGCCTCTCCGTAGGTCCCCTTCAGGTATTGAGAAGCTCCTCTGAAGTCCCTCAGACAGACTCTGTGCCTGGATGCTGCAAACACACAAGGTCTAGGGCAGCTCAACAGAACCCCTAGAAGGAGACCTTAACACATCTCTGACTGCCCTTTAGCTCATGGGCCATGAAAACCCCTCTTTGCCTTCCTCAGGACAAGATTCATGTCCATTCTGAGCCAGGTGGGATGAGACATATTTCTAGACCTCTGATCCCACCTCATTACCTCTGGTCTTTTTCCATCCTTTCTGTGGCAGGCAGCCTCCACATCCCCAACACCAGCTGCCTGGAAAACCATCAGCAAATAAATATTGGAGGAACTATTGGGGGGGAAAAAGCAAGCTGTGTGCAGCAATTGGGCTTGCTGCCTGCAGGCAGGTGCAGGCTGAGAGAGAGCAGCAGCAATCCACTTGGCAGGGCTTTTGAAAGCAAGGAGCTGAGGACACCAGGCAAGCTGAGTGATGGGATGGTTCAAGGGCCACAGAAGCATTGCTTGTGGATGCCAAGCAGCATTCAAAGGCTGAATTTTAGACTCCACTCATTTTACTTCAGCTTCACTGCTTTCTCCTCCTGGCTGCTCTGAGTGCTGTCACTCAGGTTAATCACAATTCTTTGCAAAACTTAAAACTCCTGCATGCACAAGAATCTGACTTATTTCTCCTTTTTTTTCCTGCTCCTGTGTGTTCTGACCTTCCCATGAACAAAGATTAGACCAGCATCAGTAATCATCAACCTGCTGTTCCATCTATCTGACTTGAGATGTTTCTCCTTTTTTTTGGCTCCTGTGTGTTCTGACCTTCCCATGAACGAATATTAGACTAGCATCAGTAATCCTGAACCTGCTGTTCCATCCTCTTTTCTCTTCCTCACGATGTTCCTTAACCTATTTTACATGTAAAACACCTTCCTAATGTGCAGCCAAGTGTTTAAGCTTTCAATTCCCATTTCTCCCCGTGGTGGGCTGGACTGCAGATCACTGCCTTGGAGTGGGCAGAGGGAGGGCAGCAAGATGAGTGTTGTTCCTGTGAGAATAACTCCTTCCAAGTAATTCTTCACCCAAGGTGACCAGTGTGTGCTGATATCACAGCTGAGATATCTTACACTGCACTCCACTGGCTCTTCAACCAAGCCAGGCTCTGGTGTGTTGCAGAGTCTGACACAGAAAGATGAGAAAAGACCAGAAGTAACCAGATGGGATGTAAGGTCTGGAAATAGGTGTCCCTGCAGACTAACACTGTTGTACATTAGTTCCTCTCTGAACACTTGTGCTCTGGAGGAGCAGCAGGTCTAAAGGCAGCTTTTCTGCAGTGGTGCAGGGGCTTTGCATTCAACAGTTGTTTTATTTTATCATCATTGCCCTGTAAAGATAAATTTTGAACTTGTTGGGAGTTCCAAGATGGAAGAATGGGATATAATTGCAAGGATGAGTTCACCTTGTTCCTGGAGTAGTCTCTGCTGCAGGATGGAGTCATGAAAAGCTTTGATTCTCCTCAGAGATGCATTCTTTGCTTGCATGAACATCCAACTGGCAGTAAAGATGTGTGGAGATGAGGTGGGCAAAGCTGTCAGAGTTCTGTGCAAAGATAAAGCAAACATAAGCCCTAACCATACAAGTTTGGCAACTAGAACTTTCCAGACCAGCCCACTTAAGCACCAAATCTGGGTCTTGTGGTAAAATTCTCCTTTTGGTTATGAAAGTACCTACATAACATACATTTATTTTTTCCTAACTGGACAGAATCACTGCTTGTAGCAGCAGGGTTCCTGCCTACATGGGAGAAGAGAGGGAGGAAAATGGAGTGTCACCAGGCAGCAGAGACTTCCTGCAATGCCTTTGTGTGTTTCTGGGAGCTGCTCCAGAGCCATTTCAGGACATCAGTAGAATTACGCTGTTATTTCTTGGGTTAAATTTTGATCCACAAACCTTTATCTTTGGAAACAACCATTTCCCAGAGCAGGATCCCTTCTCTTGATTTCAGCAGTACATCCTTTGTGTCTCTCAAACCCAGCATGCTTCATGGACCCAAAGCATTTCCTGCCTGGCTGATGGATGACAATTCATTTGCAGCAACACGTAGGTCTAAAACTATGAATACATTGAGCCACACAACCATATATTTCCTTGTCTCAGAGGTGCTTGTTGTACACCCTGCTCACTTGGAATGGAGGGAGCCTTTGCATTTTATCACCTGTTTACAAGAAGTCATTGTCAAAGGCTAAAAAAAATTTGCAGACAGAAGGTTTGAAATCTGATGTCTTGACATGATGCATTTTTATTACTCACCCCATGGCTTTGAGTTCTCTCTGGGCAGAAAAAGGCATGGTACTAGAGGATGATAGGGCTGGAGCACCTCCCTGCTGAGGACAGGCTGAAGGAGCTGGGGTTGTCCAGCCTGCAGAAGAGAAGCCTCAGGGGAGACCTCAGAGGAGCTTCTCAATACCTGAAGAAAGNCCCCTCAGTCCCTGGAGGTGTTTAAGGCCAGGCTGGATGAGGCACTGAGCAACCTGATGTAGTGAGAGGTGTCCCTTCATATGGAACTGGATGATCTTGAAGGTCCCTTCCAACCCAACCCATTCTATGATTCTACACCAAGGTGCAGAGACACAAAGATGTTGAAGGGGTTGGAGCATCTCCCTTCTGAGGAAAGGCTGATGGAGCTGTGGCTCTTTAGCTTGGAGAAGAATAGACTGAGGGGTGACCTCAGTCATGTCTATAAATATGGAAAGGGTGAGTGTCAGGAGGATGGAGCCAGGATCTTCCCAGTGACCTCCAATGACAGGACAAGAGGCAATGGGTGCAGCTGGAACACAGGAGGGTCCACAGAGAGAGGAGAAAAAATTTAGTGAGGGTGAGAGAAGAGCATCCCAGGCTGCCCAGAGAGGGTGTGGGGTCTCCTTCTCTGGAGACATTCAAACCCCACCTGGACACCTTCCTGTGGGACCTGGTCTGGATGTTCCTGCTCCAGCAGGAAGGGATTGCACTCAATGATCTCTCCAGGTCCCTTCCAACCTCTGTGAAAGAGCTCTCTAGCAATGTTTTAGCACTGCATGGGGGTTCTGCTGGTCATTATGGAAGAGATGAGTTTTACTGGAAAAGAACACAAGTACCCAGTAGTGATGGCCCCAGGCTAAATGGCTCAGCCAGGCTATTTTGGCGAATCCTTAGGAATATGACAAATCTCTTCAGCCATGAGGGCTGGCTCAGCAAACAGGCTGCATCAGTGATAATCACTGCCCTGAATAATTCTACTGGTAGTCTGAGGATGAGTCCTAGGGGCCAAGAAAATCAGCAAAATCACATGGGTTGCTCAGGTGCTCAATGGCAGGGGGGAAAAAAAAAGAGAAGAAAGAGAAGAAGAAAAATCCTTCCCAAGAGCTGAGACAGGTGGGACACAGCTCCACAAGGGTCCTGCTTGGAGCTGAGAAGACCAGAGCTCAAACTGCAGAGCTCTGGATCCTTGCCAGGCAAAACCATGTGGATAAGTAGAACAGGCAAGACAAGTCAGGCAAGATGAGATACAGGAAACTTATGTAGACAGGAATGCATTTGTATGGCAAACCCCTCTTTCTTGGAGTCAGGCTTTGCCAAGGAGCTTGCAAAGGCAGTGCAGTGCCATTGCTTCTGCTTCTCATGAAGTTCCCACAGCTGGTACCCTTGCCCAGTCTCACCTGCACTGTGCCCACAGAGATCCAGACCTGTTTCTCCTCCTTTTCCTTTCCCAGCATCTCTAGTTCAGAACTGTCCCCATATCCAGCTCCAGGAGGGCCACTGAGATCCAGAGGGTTTTGGCCAGTAGCACTCATCTCATGCAGGAAACATGGGAAGACTTAAAATCAAACAAAGAATCGTTTGAGTTGGAAGGGACCCTAAAGATCATCTAGTTCCACCTCCAAGGGCAGGGACACCAATGACTGGACTTAAACACCTCCAGGGATTGAGGGGACATCCACAACCTCTCTGGGCAACCTCTCCGGGCAACCTCTCCCAGTGTCTCACCACTCTCACACCACAGAATTTCTTTCTCATCTCCAGCCTGAATCTCTCTTCTTCCAATTTACATCTGTTAGCATTGTCTTGGGGAGGGAAGCTTCCACCATGTCCCTAAAACCCCTCTTTGCAGCAGATTTAGCACCATGGGGCTGGTTTCACACCCTGGAAACTGGTCTAGAAAAGCCCCCCCCCCCCTTCCAGCTTCATCTTTTGCTGCCACTCAGGAAGCTTTTAGATTAATTTCAGTTAATCAGGCCCTTGGGCTGCTGTTTCTCTGTGCCTAAAATGTAGGTCATCTGCCATGGTTTCCCCCCCCCCTTTTTTTTTTCTGGCATTACATTTTTGGAATCCTCACACAGTGTGGCTGTCACGAGCCTCTTTTTTTTTTTTTTGAAAGGCTTCTGCTTGCAGAGGTTTGGATCTCTTGTGCTTGCAGACACCTTCCTGGTGAGGTCTGCTGGCTAATTGTTAGAGCTAATGAGGGTGGCAGGATGGATTTTATGAATGACCAGGTTACTGGTTATGCTCTTTTGATCACAAATCCCAGCTTCATGTGGGATGAATGGGAGTTTGGCACTTCAGCATGGGTTAACACAAGCTGGTAGATGAAGATGGGCAAACCTTCCAACAGGAGAGACAAGAATGGAAAGAAGAAACAAGTTGGTCCTTCCTCTGCAGAGCTGCAGATCCTACATCTACTGATACTTTCCATCAAGATGAGGCAGCTGTGGAGGTGAAGGTGCTCTTCCTCTTAAAGTGAAGGGAGGAATGAATGCTGCTGAAACTGGCCTCTGAGGATCCCTTCCCAAACTCCTGGAGAAGGGCAATGGACTGGGCTTCTTTGATGTCTCCAGCAACACCCAGGATGGGCAGATGAGAGCTCCTGGAGAGCACGTGGGTCCCATTTATCCTCAGAACTAGATGCTATTTAAGGTCCCCTCCAACCCAAACCATTCTCTGACTCTCTTGCTGTGAGGACAGGGACACACTGAGACAGACTACATGCCTGGGACGTGTGGTGTGACTGCTGGAAAGGGCTGTAACTCCCTGGAGCAGGAGCAGGCAGCAGACAGAGCAATGCCTGTGTGCAGTGCCAGGGAACTGGGAATGAACTCTTGCAAAAATAACACTAAAGAAAGCAAACCCCAACAGCCAGGGCTGTATTTCACATTTCCCCCTGCCCTTCCAGCAACCCCTGCCTTGAAAAAGTTTGTGTCTGAGTTACAAGAAGCATTTTCACACAGCCAAGTCCCTCTTCCTGGCTCTTTCCCACAGCTGAGGGATGCAGGGCTTCTGCTGGACAAGAGACCTGCTTGTCTCCAAGGACTGTTGAACTTGGCAGGTCCTCTACCTCTCACTCCACCTTTCCAAAGGAAAAGAGTCTGCAGCACACCAGGGCAGCCACCATGAGGCAAATGTGCTTGCCTGGCTGGAAAACACAAGCAGGATTATTGTTCACAACACTTACTTTTATCTTTTCACACAAAATTTCCTTCCCACTCTTGGAGACACTGCCATCTTTTTTTCCAGTTGAAAGAGGCTAAAATGGGGAGACATGATTGTGGGGTAATGTGTGCTAAATCGGGCGGAAATACAGGCTTAAAAAAAAAGATGAAGTTTGCTTTTTCCCTCTGGCAAACAGTCATCTGTATGGATCTGGGATCAAGCCAGTTGTGCTCCTCCATGGCCCAATCCTTCCTGGTGGCTTCAAGACTTTTCATGAATCACAGCAGAGTCAGGACCTGCCTGTGCTTTTCTTTGAAGGGTTGTCTGTGTGGGGTTTTCCCCCCTTTGTCCATTTCTTTTCCTCAAGCTCATTGCAGATGGAGATGTTGATGCAAGCTGGTTCATGGAGCATCTCCAGAAGGGACCACAGTAGGGATCCTGTCCTGGAGGGTCTCAGCTTGCTCTCAGGTGGAGCAAACCTGGAGATGTTGATGCAAGCTGGTTCATGGAGCATCTCCAGAAGGGACCACAGTAGGGATCCTGTCCTGGAGGGTCTCAGCTTGCTCTCAGGTGGAGCAAACCTGGAGATGTTGATGCAAGCTGGTTCATGGAGCATCTCCAGAAGGGACCACAGTAGGGATCCTGTCCTGGAGGGTCTCAGCTTGCTCTCAGGTGGAGCAAACCTGGAGATGTTGATGCAAGCTGGTTCATGGAGCATCTCCAGAAGGGACCACAGTAGGGATCCTGTCCTGGAGGGTCTCAGCTTGCTCTGAGGAAGAGCAATCCTGGTCAAAAATACTCCTTGAGACACAAGTTGTGTCTGCTGGCAGTGGAGAAGATGAGGTGGGTTGTTTCTGGGCACCAAATCCTGCATGCACACCACTGTGGGGTACAGTTGTCTTCTATCTCCCATTTCTCACCAAGCTTGTTATCAATACTAGAGGGTTTCTTGTGCAGCTGAGAGCAGGGAGGGAGGTTGGAAGGGAGCTGACTCACTCTGACTCACATTTCCTGAGAACACAGGGTCATTCTGCTTCATCTCAACAATTCCACATGCCCACAGATCCTTGAGGAGAGCCAGGGCATCTCCTCTCTGCTCCCTGTTGCCTCTATAAAGCTAATTTGTCCTCAGGGAAGGAAAAGGTGAGGAAGAAATGGATGAAGGTGCACACCACTGAATTTCCTGCTCCTCCACCAAAGCAGCAGTTTCCCCTCTGGAACATCAGGACATCCACTGTGGTGGGAGAGCTCTGGATGCCCTGGGTCAGGAGAATCTTTGTGGGAGGAGGAAAAAGAAAAATTCAGCTGAGTTCACCTCATATTTTTTTCTTTTTTTTTCTAGGTTTTGTTCTTTTTTTTTTTTTTTTTTACTTGCCCTTTTGGGAAGAGCAAAAACCAAGGGGCAGAAAGAACAAGCAGTGAGGGAAGAACAAAGTTTGATTTCCTGCACTTTATAATTTAAGGGTGTGAATCTGAAGCTGAGATTGGCTTGGGCAGAGCAGAAACTTATTATACTTTTATTATATTTACTTTTATACTATTACATTATATACTATAACTCATCTCTGGAGGTGTTTAAGGCCAGGCTGGATGAGGCATTGAGCAACCTGATCTAAAGGGAGGTGTCCCAACCCATGGCAGGGGGGTTGGAACTGGATAATCTTTAAGGATACAAACCCAGAAACCACTCTATGATTTTCCAGAAAAAAGAGGATGGAGAGTTAACTTTTGTGGGTGATGGAGAGTTAACTTTTGCTGCTGTGTGCCAAAGCTATGCTTCATCCTGGGTTGGGCAGGGGGGAGGCAGCAGGCAGGGAATGTCAATGTTGATCTTTCTGTGGCTCCCAAGATAACACTTCAGCTTGCTGGGATATCTTCACATTCATTTTCTCTTCCCTTTTTGTTTCTCTCTCAGGACAAAAGGGTGAGGTCAGAGGGATAAAAGATGAAAACCAGGCAGTGTCACCTTCCTTTTGGCAGCTGTCACCATGCAGAGCCCATCACATGGGCATAGGTGGGGGTTAGGGAAGGATGAGGGAGGATGAAGATGTTTCTGAAATGCCTGTCTCCAGGCAGCTTGGACCCCAATTGAAATTTTCTAGCCAAAAAAAGGAAGAAAAAAAAAATCTTTGACACACGCAGGCAGTGTGCCTAAACATGTTTTTTTATTATTATGGGAACTCTAAAAGTTTTGGAAGAGGATGGAGCAATAAGCAAAATGTTAAAGTAAATGAGAATGATTGAGGTTGTCTTTGTGGTGCTTTCCAGATTCAGTTACATTTTCCTGTTAGAATCACGTATCTCCCTCTCTTTTTTTTTATGTTCCCACTTCTTGTTTTCTATTTGCCTTCTTCCCATCCTGTTCCTTCCACAGCTAAACTTTCTAAACTTTCATCCATCCCAATTTTTTGTGATACCCAAAGGGTCTTTGGAGTCCAGATTGTAGAATCATAGAGTGGTTTGGGTTGGAAGGGACATCAAAGATAATCTAGTTCCAACCCCAACACCTCCCACTAGACCAGGTTGCTCATCCAGCCTGGCCTTAAACACCTCCAGGGATTGAGGGGCCATCCACAACCTCTCTGGGCAACCTCTTTGCCACCCTCACAGCAAAGAATTTCTTTCTTCTCTCCATCCTAAATCTCCCCTCTTCCAATTTGCATCCATTACTCAACTTTTGTGGCATCAACATGTGATGAGTTGTTATCAGCTGGTACTTTCAGCCCAGAGAACACAGTGCCTGCCTCATGGTAGCCATATAAAAAGATTGTTAACTGAAGGGCTGTTTCACAACCTTCAGGTTTTTGCAAGCACTTCTTTTTTTTCCTTTTTCCCCCCTCCTTTTCATGGAGTGTTGTCAGTCAGCATTAAGGATCCTCTGCTTTCCACTATCCCTTAATTGCTGAGCTAATCCCAAGTACTTGTGTGAGCTGTGTGATGCTGTAAAGGTGTGGGCACACTCTGAGTGTCATATCCCAGGTACTGGGCATGAATTGTCACGGCAGGAAAAGCCACAGGGAGCTGCCCATTAGCTGCAGGGATGCTACAAATAGGCAGGTTTGAAAGGCAGCCCACCTACTCGGGAATTAGCAGCCCTTGTCTCCCAAACAAGTGCAGGAGAAAGCCTGGAGACACAAGGAGTGAAGTGTGTGTGACAGCTGAGAGAGCAGTGGGTACAAACACTCAGGCACAATAGAGCCAAAACCAGAAACCTTTTGTCCATGTAGAGCAACTTCCCTGCACACAACAGACTGAGAAGCTATTTCACCTCAAAATTCCTATTTATACCACTAAAATAGAAAGGGGGAAGAAAGAGGGGAGGAAGAGGGGAGAAAAGGGGAAGAAAAGGGAGAGAAAAGAAGATAAGGGGGAGATAAGGTTAATTTTTTACAATTTCACTAGTTTCCACCTGGAGCACCACAATAGGATTGCTTTCCCTCTTGCTTCCTCCTCTTTAAAAAGAAAGCATTTAACAAAGACCAAAAAAAAATAAAAAATCCCTCAGGAGTAGCAGATTGGTTTCAACATTACTTCTTTGGGAGGTAAGATTCATGTGCACCCCACGTCCTCTGACAAGTCTCAGCCACGCTTGCTTAGATTTCAATTAAAAATAAATAAAAATAGATATCCTGAAGGAGAGATGACATGCTGTTCTGAAGAGATTTGGGGGAATTTTTTTTTAATTGTTTCTGGCTCACAATGTTATTACCTTAAAAAAAAAAATCACAGAATGTCAATGACTGGAAGGGACCTCAAAAGATCATCTAGTCCCATCCCTGTGCCAGAGCAGGAACAGCCAGATCGGGTCACAGAATAACACTTCCAGGTGGGGTTTGGATGTTTGCAGAGAAGGAGACCCCACACCTTCTCTGTTCCACTGTTCTCTCACCCTCACAAAGGGTTTTTTTTTTCCTATTTCTGTGGAACCTGCTGTGTTCCAGCTTGTACCCATTGCCCTGTGTCCTATCATTGGATGCCTGGCTCCATCCTCCTGACACTTGTAGCTTTGCAAAACACAAGCTGGCTGGTTACTTAGTCATAGTCATAGTCATCTAGGTTGGAAGGGACCTTTCAGATCATCAAGTCCAAACATCCCTTGTTTATCTCCACATATTTTTGTGGGCAGAACAATGAAGAAGGGAGGGTAAAATTTAGTGTAGCCTCAAAGTTAGTGCTCACAGCCTAACAGATGAGTAACCACTGCATTTGAAGCAAATTCTGTGAAGGAAATTTGAAATGATGTGTGAGCAGCACACAATGACAGCAGTAGTGTAATAACATTCCATGTTAGATTATTAGGGGGTCTATTCTGCCTTTGCCATGCCTACAGAACTTCCATTCATGTTAATTGAGGTTGTGCTGAGCAAATCACTAAATTAATTACATATAAAGTGCCTGTTTCTTTTTTTTTTTTTTTTAAGAAAAATCCACTGATATGTTTGGCCATACTGTCCAAATGCTTACAGCTCAGGAATAAACTACCATAGGGTGGGAGGGGAAGTGATGTAGAAAAAACCTCCATTAAAAAGAAAATTAAGTTTTGACAAATCAAGAAGGGGGAATATTAATTCCTGGCAAGAGCATCCTGTCCATCCTTCAGGCTCTGTTTGGAGAGACTCCTGCTTCTCTGGAGCTTTTGCAAACAAATGTGTTCAATACTGGCTCTGCAGGCAAAGTGCAGCCAAAAGAGCAAATGCAGGTTTGGAGAAGGCATAGAGACATGATTTTTTTCTGCTGGCAATCACAGCCTTCACACACATACACACACCCCATAGGATGGGAGGGGAAGTGATGTAGAAAAAAACCTCCATTAAAAAAAAATTAAGTTCTGACAAATTAGTAAAGGAGAATATTAATTCCTGGCAAAAGCATCCTGTCCATCCTTCTGTTTGGAGAGACTCCTGCTTTTCTGGAACAACTCCTGCTTCTGGAACTTTTGCAGAAAAAGGTGTTCAATACTGGCTCTGCAGGCAAAGTGCAGCCAAAAGAGCAAATGCAGGTTTGGAGAAGGCATAGAGACATGATTTTTTTCTGCTGGCAATCACAGCCTTCACACACACACACACACACACACACACACACACACACACACACACACAACTTTCTGTCCAGGAATGCTTTGATCAAGCAGATGTGATGACAAGGACCAGTGTGATGACAAGGATCAGTCTGATGACAAGGTCTCTGCATATGGTGGGAGAGGTTTGGGCTTGAAATTCAAAGCCTGTGCTTCAGTGAAGGGTCCCCCTTCTTCCACAAAACCGTATCCTGAAGTTTGAAGGGTGGAGGCTGTCGTACAAGAAACTGAATCAACCACCTCTCACTCCTCCTTTGTTTCATTTTGGGTTTAAGCACCAGGAGCTCTTGAGCTTTCAGTACTCCCCAGCTGCTAAAATTGGATGCAAAGAGCAGAGAATGCTTCCTGAATGAACGAAGGGGGG
>VZTY01002405.1:33912-49859 GCA_013400935.1 Turnix velox | reverse complement strand
GGGGGGGGGGGGGGGGCAGTAAATCCCCTACATTATCCGCACCTCTAATTTTGCCTCCTTCTGATGCTATAATTAGGAGCAGAGCTGTGCTGCCAGCTTTTTCCACGGCAGGACCCCCCTGGAGTCCCCTTCTCAGCTGGGCAGGATCTGGAAGGGATTCCCCCACCCATTTAGCAACCTGAGAAGGGGTGGATGGATGGTCATAAAGCTCTGCCACCTGCTTGTCACCCCCCACTGGGAGTGGGGACAACTGCCCCTTGTGCAGACCTCCTGAAATAGAGCAATAGACATGATATCATCAAGAGAGAGCAACCCCGCATACACACACCCACACATCCCTACACCCACACACCTCCTCTGTTATGGGTTAGAAAGGATGTCATAGAATCATAGAATAGTTTGGGTTGGAAGGGACCTTAAAGATCATCGAGTTCCAACCCCCATGCCACAGGCAGGGACACCTCCCACTAGACCAGGCTGCTCAGTGCCTCATCCAGCCTGGTCTTGAACACCTCCAGAGAGGGGGCATCCACAGCCTCTCTGAGCAACCCGTTCCAGTGCATCACCACCCTGACTGTAAAGAATTTCTTTCTTATATCAAGTCTAAATCTACCCCGCTCCAATTTACGTCCATTGTTTCTAGTCCTCCCATTTGATATAATATTAAAAAGTCCTTCCCCTGCCTTTCTGTAGGACCCCCTCAGGTACTGATAAGTTTCTCTGAGGTCCCCTCTGAGCCTTCTCTTCTCCAGGCTGAACAACCCCAACTCCTTGCTTCAGCCCTTTGATCATCTTCGTGGCCTCCTCTGGCCTTGCTGCAACAGCTCAATGTCCTTCTTGTGTTGAGGGCTCCAGAACTGGACACAGTAACTCCAGGTGTGGTCTCACCAGAGCCCAGTAGAGGGGCAAAATCCCCTCCCTTGCCCTGCTGGTCACACTCCTCTTGATGCAACCCAGGATTTGGTTGTCCTTCTTGGCTGCAAGCACACACTGCTGGCTCATGGTGAGTTTGTCACCAACTGACACCCCCAAGTCTTTCTCTTCAGAGCTGCACTCAAGCCACTCTCCACCCAGCCTGTATGTGTGCTTGGGATTGCTTCCACCCAGGTGCAGGATCTTGCACTTGGCCCATTTATTTGTAATAATTATCACTCAGCAGTGCCTTGTCATCACTGGGGGACGTGAGGAGGCACATGCAAAATGTGAGTAGTCACCTAGGCAAGCAGAAAATGGAGAAGGTAAAGTTTTAAGTGAGGTCTCATCACAATAGCAACCTGGTGTGGTGGGAGGTGTCCCTGTCTATGGCAGGGGGGCTGGAACTCGATGATATTTAAGGTCCCTTCTCAACCTGAACTATTCTATGACTCCCAAAGGCAGGGCCACAGCAGCCAACTGTGGGTGTGAGGAACCTCTGCTCAGTGGCTCAAGATCATAGAATAGTTTGGGTTGGAAGGGACCTTAAAAATCATCGAGTTCCACCCATTCAATGCAGCCCCATCCTGCCCTCCCTGTGACGTGTAACTGCCATTGCTACCAGCCCCGAGCCAATGTAAAGGGCTCCGCCATGCAAAGCCGGGCTCGGGCTCGAGGCCCCGGGCCCGGCAGCGCCGCCTCCTCCCCGCTCCCAGCGGCACATGGCGCGGGCTGCGGCTACAGCGGAACCGGCCACGGCGGAACGGACCATAACGGAACTGGCCATAGCGGAACCGGCCCTAGCAGAACCCAGCGGCTCACCCCAGGGGAAAAAAACGTCCCGGACATGGCGGCGCTGACTGATGCGCTGTCTCCATCTGCCGTCCGGTCCCCGCTACTGCAGCCGCTCCACCCGGGGGAGGAGGGAGAGGGATCAACCGCCCTCTTGCACGGAGAAGGGAGCAATCATTGCATGGGTTGGGTTGGAAGGGCCCTTAAAGATCATCTAGTTCCATGGGCAGGGACACCTCCCAGCACATCAGGCTGCTCAGTGCCTCATCCATCCTGGCCTTAAACACCTCAGGGATTGAGGGGACATCCACAGTCTCTCTGGGCAACCTCTTCCACTGTCTCACCACCCTCACAGCAATGAACTTCTTTCCTCGCTCCAGGCTAAATCTCCCCTCTTCCAGTTTGCATCCATTATTTCTAGTCCTTCCATCCTATTTCCTACTAAAAAGTCCTACCCGAGCCTTTCTGTAGCCCCCTTCAGGTATTGAGAATCTCCTCTGAGGTCCCCCCTGAGCCTTCTCCAGAAGGGGTTCTTCAGCCTGTCCTCAAAAGGGAGACGCTTCCACCTTCTAATCCTCTTCATGGCCTCCTCTGGACCTGCTCCAACAGCTCAATGTCCTTGTGGATATCCCCTCAATCCCTGGAGGTGTTTAAGGCCAGGCTGGATGAGGCATTGAACAACCTGGTGTGGTGGGAGGTGTCCCTGTTGGAACTAGATGATCTTTAAGGTCCTTTCCAACCCAAACCATTCTGTGATTTTGTTGAGGGCTCCAGAACTGGACACAAGCTGTGAGAGGAAGGAAGCCTTTTAGGGGGGACTCAGCCATCCTGTTGGCTGGAGGGTTTGCATAGAAAGAAGTGTTTGTGCCCAGGGAATGGGGGCTGTTTGATGCTCTGCCCTCCTCCCTGCCCTCCTCCCTCTTGAGGTGCCATTTCCCTGGTGAATCATATTGAAAGGACTGTCCAGATGAAGGGAAGTAAAAATGGAAGGTCAGTCCCTTGCTGATAACAAGTAAATAAAGGCAGAATCTGGCTGGAGGGGACTCTGAAGAAGAAAAGCCTGAAATGTGCCCCAGGGATGGGTGAGGAGCAGCTGGGACAGGAAAAAGGGCCAACACCACCACTTTTTGCTCTTCTTTAAGAGGTTGTGGATGCTCCTTCAATCCCTGGAGATGTTTAAGGCCAGGCTGGATGAGGCACTGAGCAGCCTGGTCTAGAGGGAGGTGTCCCTGCCTATGGCAGGGGGGTTGGAACTAGATGATCTTGAAGGTTCCTTCCAACACAAACCATCCTATGATTCCTTTGCTCCTGATGTGCCAACAACACTCATTTTTGCTGATGCAAATCCTGGAGCTTGTCCAAAGAAGGGCAACAAAGCTTGTGAAGGGTCTTAAGGCAGCAGTGTGATGGGGGAGCAGCCAAGGCAGCTTCAGCCTGGAAAAAAGGAGGCTCAGAAGGACTTTATCACTCTCTACTAGTACCTGGAAGGAGAAAAGTGGGGTTCACTCTCCTCCTCTGAGAAGCAAGCAACAGGTAATGGCCTCCAAGTTGTGCCAGAGGGCATTTGGGATGGGAATATGTAGGAAAAATTTATTAACTTTTTTATTAATTCATTTATTCGAGGGCTGTTAAGCATTGGAACAAGTTAACCCAGGGTATCACCATCCCTGGATGTATTTAAAAAGAGAAGTAGGTGTAGTGCTGAGGGATGGGGTGTACTTGGCACTTACCAAAATCATTCTGTCATTTTAACTTCCCAGCACATCATAGAATCCTCGAGTTGGAGAAGGGACTTTCAAAGGGCTTCTAGTCCAACCCCCTGCAGTGACAGGGACATCCTTGTCCTAGATGAGTTCTCACTCTTAAACACCATAACTGCAATCTGAACCTTTGTTTGCATCCCCAGGCAGGCATCAAGTAGGGAATTTATTTCTTCTCCACTGTTTTGGCTGCAAGAAATTGATAATGGGACAAATAATTATCATTGCTGCAACCAAAGGCTTGGCTGGGGTGGTTGGAAGTGAGGATCTGCTCTCTCTGTTTTGTTCACATTTACAGCAGCCAGGATAAACTCATGTGAGTTTTAGAAAAATGGAAAAGAAGGCCAGAGAGGATGCTTACTTGGCTCAGAAAATATTTGTTCCTCTGTCCCTGTATTGATTACCTTTAGGTATGAATAACAGTGGCATTCTTATCCTCCTCCTCTTCATCCCAGTCAATAAAGGACTTCATTTGTGTACCAACACATCTGCAGCTATCCAGGAGGAAAATTAGCTCAGTATATAATAAGAGAGGAGAGTTTTGGCAAAAGGGAGAGTGAAGAAAGCAGCCTGCTTGTAAAAAAAACAAAAATATTGATAAAATAATTATATGTTTATGGAATCCCAATTCTGCACCTCCAAGTGTTTTATAGGCTGGGTCCTCAGCAATAACTGCATCCATTTCAGTAATTGCTCTTTGCTGCACTAAATTGATTTGGAAATCTCCCTGATTCATTTGTAAAATTGTAATTTATTTTTTTAATTGAAGTCTGTAGCAGAGATTTGGGATCCTCTGGGGTAGATGCTGCATAAAATCCTCATGCAGGAGTGTTGTCCCTTTGAACCACCACCACCACCCAGGCTTTCTAAACAGGACATCCACATCCATGGGTAGCTTTTTGTGTGTGTGGTTTTGAATGATGGCAAGGATTTATATATTTTATATATATGTAATATATATTTATATATTAGAGCTTACACAGACTCTTAAGCACTGAAATGCACCTTAAAAAATGTAGCATTCACATGGAAATGTCTCTATCTCACTCAAACCCCAAACCCAGGTGGTGCTGGAAGCTCTGTGAGCTCTCTGCACTCCTCAGAGGTGCAGAGGAGGTGGAAAGAGTGGAACATCATTCACAGCCTCTTCAGCATGAAGCTGAAGGCAAAAAGGGGCAACACAGAGGATCTGCAAGGGTGTGAAAGGACCCTTGCAAAAGACCTTATCCCACTGAATCTGAGAAACAGGTTTGTGTGGCAAATGTTTGCTGATGCTGTGAACCTCCATGGGGAGGATTTGCTGGATGGCATGTGATCATCAGCACTGGGGCTGAAGGCAAGAGAAAGAGCTAAAGAAATACAAGGACAAACACATTGGGCACTCACCATCTAAAAAAAATGGGACCACATGCAAATAGGCAAGTTAGATGCAAAAGTGGCAGGAGAAAAGTTTTATTCTCCTCATCCAATCTGCTGGGGAAATAGAACATTAAGAAACAGTATGAACCAGGAAGAGCATGAGAGGAGCAGGATTCCCATTAGAATCAATGTCCTTGTGGATGCCCCCTCCATTAACTGCAAACTGAACCTTTGTTTGCATCCCCAGGCAGGCATCAAGTAGGGAATTTATTTCTTCTCCACTGTTTTGGCTGCAAGAAATTGATAATGGGACAAATAATTATCAGTGCTGAAACCAAGGGCATATAAGAAGGCTTATCCTTCCTCCATCTCTGGGCAAAACAACTCACACTGCACTTCAAGGTGATCCCTTGGCATGGATTGTACCCACAGGAGAAGGAAATGAGTGTTTTGAGCAATGCAAAGCTCAAAGTAGAAAAGAGGGATGTGGGGGAACTGCATCCTTAGAAAAAAGCCAATGTATCTTCAGCTGAAACTTTGGGGCTCCTGGGCTCTGGAGCACTGAGCTGGAGGTGAATCCCCACAGGCACAACCACAGGATGAGCTGGGGGATAGGGACAAAGGGGATATGGATAAAGGATTCACAGCTAAGACAAGGAGTGCAGCCCTGATCTGGATGTACCAGGGTGTCTGTGCTGTTTTTCTGTCTCCAAAACATATGAAGGGTGTATCTCAAGTGAAATGGATGAGCAGCCAAGCAGAAACTACTCTTGACTGTGATCCAAAGTCCAGAGCAGCAAAGAGGAGTCTTTCTGTATGGCAGAGCTCATGCAGTATCCATCTGCTCAGTCTGCAGCAAGAAAATAGCAAACATAAACAGAGCAGGTTACAGCCCCCCGATGAGCTTTTCACCATTATTAAAAACATCCTGCTCACATCTTTCTCTCTGCTGGATGAAGTAAAACAATTTAAAGTCCATAATGCTACTATTTTTTTTGGTGGTGTATGTTGAATGCTTTCAAGTCTCCTCAGCTTCTGGAAGCACATTCTGTGGTTATGTGAAAAACCCCGGTTTTGTTCTGGTTTTTATCCTTATTTTTAGTGTAGTGTAGCTGTAGAGAAAAGCTCCAAAGCTATGAAGAGTCAAATCAAATATAGAAACATAGAATGGTTGGGATTGGAAGGGACCTTCAAGATCATCTAGTTCCAACCCCCCTGCCATGAAAAAGGACATGACCCACTAGACCAGGTTGCTCAATGCCTCATCCAGCCTGGCCTTAAACACCTCCAGGGATGGAGGGGGCATCCACAACCTCTCTGGGCAACCTCTTCCAGTGTCTCATGTGTCTTATAACCCCACTTCATGGTTTGATATAGGATTTTTCAGATCTTGATCATATTGTCATCATCAAATGGCCTTTGGGGAACTAAAACATATGGGGTCATGTCACTAAAAACTAAGATACCACCAGTCACACACCAAAGTGATGGTGCCAAATTCCTGGCAGCTCAAAACTGGCCCAGTTCCACCAAATCAGCAGCTGGATCATAAAACCTAAAATCAGAGAAAACAGGAAATTTTGGGAATGCAGATATTTCAGCTTGCTTCACAGCACCCAGCTTTTCTTAAATGTTTTTTTTAATTCTTCTTTTCCTTTATGGCATTTGCACAGAAAACACACCAGCCTGTCTTTTGCAGCAAACCAAGGAAGAAAACTCAAGCTGCTTTGGCTGATATTAAAAAGATGTGGCATTTGGTAATATTTGGCTGCAGTCCAGCTGCTAAACTGCTGAAGCAGAGTCTGGAACTCAAGCACAGCTCGAAGGGAAAGCAGCAAAAGACAGATGAAAATGCAATTTATCAAGAGGAAGGGAAGAACAGGTGGGCAGAAAGCAGCAGGGGGTGAAATTAAGAGTGAAAAATTAAGAGTGGGAAGACTAGGAAGCAAATCTTAGTGTCTCACATCAAACCCAAACGCATAATTCCCACAAGTGGGTTTGAAAATCCCTGGTTTGGACACTATTGTCCATTGGATAAAGAGATAAAATATCACTGGGGTTTGGACACTTGTCCATGGGATAAAGAGCTAAAACATCATTGGGGTTTGGAGATTTTTGTCTATGGGATAAAGAACTAGAACATCACTGGGGTTTGGACACCCTTGTCCACTGGATAAAGAGATAAAACATCAGTGGCTTTCTACAGAAACACTTGTTTTGGCTGCAATGATTTATGAAAATCATAAAATTGATTTAATCTCTTCTCAGCACTCCATAAATTTCACACAGCCCTTAAATTACCAAAGTGGCAGGGATGAGAACAATGCTTCATTTCCTCTCTGGAGATAGCTGGTGTGGCAGAGGAGAAGACACTCAGGCAGCTGAATGGTTTGTTTTAATTTAACAGGGTAGAATAAAACAGCCAAGGTGCCTCTGGTCCCACACAGGTTGTGTGCATCAGGTTTTATTGCCAAAACTGTTGTTCTAATCTTCCATCCCTTCCTTTTCTTGCTTTTAAAGCATGAAAAATAACTTTTCATGGATCTCACAAGGATGCTTTCTCTGCACACATCATCAGATTTGTGATATTCTTAAAATACCTGACAACAAAATGCTTCACCTGCCCCATCACATCCAGGTGCAAGAAAGTTCTGCAAAGAATAAAAATTAAAGAGTTTTCTGGATTCTTCGATTAATTTGGTTTTTTTAACCCTCACCTTCCTTGGCATAGAATAAAAATCAGAGTTTTTTTGAGTGTCTGATTAAATTTTTTTTAACCCTCAATGTCCTTGGCAAAGAATAAAAATTAGTTTTTTGGAGTGTTTAATTAATTTATTTTTTAACCTTCACTTTCCTTGGCAAAGAATAAAAATTAGTTTTTTGGAGTGTTTAATTAATTTANTTTAACCCTCAATGTCCTTGGCAAAGAATAAAAATTAGTTTTTTGGAGTGTTTAATTAATTTATTTTTTAACCTTCACTTTCCTTGGCAAAGAATAAAAATTAGAGGGTTTTGGAGCATTTTATTAAATTTATTTCTTTTAACCCTCACTTTCCTTGGCAAAGAATAAAAATTAGAGTTTTTTGAGTGTTTGTTTAAATTTCTCTTTTAACCCTCACTTTCCTCGGCAAAGAATAAAAATTGGAATTTTCTGGAGTGTCTGATTAAATTTTTTTTTTAACCTTCACTTTCCTTGGCAAAGAATAAAAAACATTCATTTTTTTGGCACCTATTCTAACACAAGATGAAGTTAAATCCCTAATACAAGGAAATAATATTTGAATGGGCTCTTTTACCCTTAAATTCAGCCAGGTTTCATTCTGGAACTGCCAGACTGCTTTGGTTTTAGTGAGATTTTGGTCTGTGTGTTACTGAGAATAAATGGGTGGATTTCACATCACGTGTAACCACAACTTGAGAAGGATGAACATCTCAACTTGGGAATTCTAGGAGAATTTTAGTGGAATTGGACATGCTTTTTTCAGTTTGTGGGTTTAACTGAGCATTTACATCTCCAAGCACAGCAGCTCCTTGGGCTGGAAGAGCTGAATTCTCCTTTGAAACATCTCTTCTTGGGGTTTCATCTTGGAGATGCAAAGTCAGTAGCTGCCCTGCCTTTTTCTTAGCACTTTCCAGCTCTTTCCACTGGGCTGACAAGGTTTTTAAGGGAGGTGTTTTGAGCCTTTCTTTTCAGCTTTTCTCTTGTGTAACCCTGTGAGTTCCCTTCTTCCTCACACACTGTTTAGGCTCAGAGGTGTACAAACCATCTGTGCCTTCTAATATCATGTTCTTAAATAGCCCCCAGGCAGAGCTCGATGGTTTTTAAGTATTTCTCTCTGCCCTTCAGCCTGCTGTTAACCATTTTCCTCATAGTTTTGTAATCTGCCCTTTTAAATTTCCTGTTCCCTGAGGGAACAACCCTTTCATGCTATCAGAATGGAAAATGTTCAGTGATCAGCCTTACCCCACGGAGAAGATGTGACAACACCTTCCTCTAATAACTTCTGCCTGGTACAAAGTAGCTCCCTCTTGCCCCTGGCCCTAAATGATCAGGTGTTGCATTGAGCAAAAGGAATCCTTTGCCATATGGATTGGAAAGGCACCAAAGTCACTTAACATCTCCTGATGGGGGAAGAACTGCTTTTGCCAGCTGCTGCTTTAGCTCCCACTGAAAAATAAGAGAGGATAACAAGGGAAACACAGTAGAATTGAGTCACAGAATAGTTTGGGGTGGAAGAAACCTTAAAGATCATCTAGTTCCAACCCCCCTGCCATAGGGACAGCTCTCACTAGGTAAGATTGCTCAATGCCTCATCCACCCTGGCCTTAAACACCTCCAAGGGGTTGATGGGGCATCCACAACCTCTCTGGGCAACCTCTCCAGTGTCTCACCACCCTCACAACAAAGAATTTCTTTCTTCTCTCCAGCCTAAATCTCCTCTCTTCCAATTTACATCCCTTCCTCCTAGTCCTTCCATCACGTATCCTATTCCAAAGCCTTTCTGTATCCCCTTCCTTCCATGCACTGAGAATCTCCTTCAAAATAAAAAGAAACAAACTGGGCTTTTTTATCCACCTTTCTTTCCCCTGCTGCCTTGCCTGAAGAACAATGTGCCTTTCATTATATTATTTCCAAATAAAACCAATGTATTTATTTGCATTCCACACAATTTTCATCTGAATTTGTAGGGCAGGGAGCATGATTTTGCCACCAACTAATTTTAAGGAACCCCTCCCCCGTTTTATGGGACTTGAGTCCCACAAACCTTTCACTGGAATGTCACTGCACCTGAAGAAAAATTACTAATATTATTTTGAATACTGATTTTATTTTGAATACTAATTTTATTTTGAATATGCCAAACCACCTGCAGTTTTGGGGGGAGGGAATCTCTCCTATTTTAAGGTAAATCCAAATTCCACCTGCAAGCATTCATCTCTTGACAGCCACCTCTTCTAAATTGCCTGGCTGCTGAAGTGAAGAGCTTTCAGGCTGTGCAAGAAAAATACAGGAAAAGTCTATTTTTGGGCTAAAAAAACCAGGAAAGTTTAAGTAATCAATGGTTAATTCATTCTTTCAGAGGAGTATCAGCAAGTCAGAATATTTACTCAGTTGTTGAAATATGTTCAAACATCTCCCTTCAGCACACTGCAATGCTCCAACATTTCTCCTGGGTGCACACATCTATTTTTAATGGAGTCAAACAAGTTTTTAAGTATACAAAATAAATGGAAAGACTAATCACTGGGATTCTTTGATTCTGTATTTCTTCTTCCTACTTTTTTTTTTTTTATATAGGCAGAAAACAGGAAAAAAAACATGAATTTATGGGATTCTCAAGGAAATAATCAGCTGTCACTCTGCACTTCTCCCTCAGTTCAGGTCAGTGCCACAAGATGAATTTAGTAGACATTTATGGGTCTATTCTTCATTTTCTTAAAGGAAAATATATTAATTTTCAGAAGCGCTTCCACCTGACCCTGTAGAAAGTTGCCATGTACAGGTACTAGTGGTAAGAGGCTTCACTATCAGGTGATTAAAAAAAAAATCCCATTTTATGCACTGAAATCACATTAAAATACCTTTGGATCACTTACAGAAAACATAATTTATTGTTTAACAGCAGAAATAAACAAAGTAAAACCAGCTGTTTCACACAGCAACTTCAGATTTGCTCCTCAATGAAGCTTTTACAGCCCAAATAATTCTGAATGTCCATGCAGCATCAGAACTGGTTTCATTGCCTTTGTTGCTGTAATTCTGCAGCAACAGGACATAATAATTGCAAATAATTTCAAAGTCACCATTCCTCTGTTTCCCCAATTCCATCAGCTCTCAGTGTTATTTGCAATTTCAGCATGTCCTGTTACAGAAATGGTATAGAAGTGGTCACTTTTGGCATGGTGTCCATGAACAAGTGAAAAATTTTAAAATTTTGCATCATAGAATTCATGTTTCTCAACCTAAATTCCTTGTTTACAGTTTCCTACTTGAAGAAAACCAAAATAATACTTTTCTACAGATTAAAGATTGATTAAATTTTCTTTTTCAAGCAAACTGTTTGAGATCCCAAATAATTATGAACATATATGTAAGCCAGGTGGAACAAACACACATAAAAAAAATAAAACCACCATCAGTGTAATCAAATCATCCTTATTTTGCACTAGTTGATAGTATCAACTAAAATTTGGTGTCTTGCACAATCAATTCAATTGAATTTGGGGCTTCTCAGACTGCATTCACCCAAGATACGATGAAGAAAATAGGCCTTCAGTTGCTGAACTGTCAACTAAGCCCAGTAAATACAGAGAAATATGTTTTTTTAGTAATTGAGGGTATTTCAGAATTTATTGATTGTAAATTTAGATATCTGGGTATGTACAGCTATATTTTGCTCCTCATTTGAGACCTCAACCAGCTTTTACACCCCTGCTTAAGTCATCTTTTAAAATAAAGACATGAAATAATGTTCATACAGTTCCAAGTGAACTGTAAAGACTTAGGTCATGCTCTGTTTCTTTAGCTGGACTCTAACAAAGTAAGACTCAATGACCATGCTTCAATTTCTATATATATATATAAAAAAAAAAATCTTACTCAGATCCTCTGAAAGATAAGCAAAATATATAAAAACACAACCCCTAATCATCATTTTCTTCATCATCAAATGAGAGAAGACTGCTGTTTTTTATCTGCTTAGCTGCACTCTGAGGAGTACTTGCTTCTTTCTTAGTTTTCTTTCCCTCTTTCATCTTCTTACTCGAACTCACATTGAAGTCCAAAGTCTTCTCTGATGACCTTTTGGCTGGCTTCCTGAACATAATTTTCCCATCAGCAGGTTCTGGTTCTTCCTCTAGAACAGAGACAGTAAAATCAGAACTCACAGAATCAAAGAATATCAGGGATCGGAAGAGACCTGGAGAGATCATCCAGTTCAACCCCCCTGCCAGAGCAGGAACACTCAGACCAGGTCCCACAGGAAGGTGTCCAGGTGGGGTTTGAGACCCCACACCCTCTCTGGGCAGCCTGGGACACTCTTCTCTCATCCTCACTAAGTTTTTTTCCCCATATTTCTGTGTTCCATCTGCCCCAAGTCCCAGGCAGATGATTAAAATTTCAAAATTCAAAGTATTTTTTCACACAAATGCCTCCATTTGCAGACTGTGAGGTTAAATGTAAAATATTTTCCCTTACTAATTGTTGGTTAATTCCTTGAAAACACAGATGATCTAACTTAAACAAAATCTGAGACGTGAAATACATTAAATTCTGAAAAAAAAACCAACAAACCAAAAAAAAAAGTGCTATCTCATAAAAAGAAATCCCTTCTAAGAAGACTCAACTTAAGGCAGTGATTACAGACTGTTATAGAGTACATTTACATCAGCTCCAAAGCATTTGCATGAGGAGCATCCAAAAAATCTCCTTGGACATCTTTACTGTCCAACTGCAGCAACCTCTTCTACACCATTTCTACCTTTCCATTCTTGTAAAGTCTGTTAAATCATTTGGATGAAGCTTTTTAATTCTTTGGAGCAAAGAAACCTATTTTTCTAGACCTTGCTGGGTTTTGGTACTATTGTATCATGTTATTTTTTAACTAATCTATTTAGTTTTGCTTCATGTATTTGCAAGTCACAACACATACTGCTATGATTTTAAGAAAGAAATAATGTGCACCAGTCAGTTACTGAATTTACACACTTAGCATTTTTTTTCTACTGAAGCATTAACACAAGTTTCTTCCAGCTGCCCAGAAACTACTCCATGAGCTCATACAATCACCTTCAAGACATCAAATTTAGCTGAACTAATTACTTTGAAAATTATTATCACAGGTGATGCCAAAAGGCTGTGTACAAGGGCACCTAAACAGAACAAAACCCAACAAAACAGAACAAAAAAAAAGATTTAAGGTGGTATTTGGAAGTAGGATGATGGACAACACTATAAAAAGCCACACAGCTTGGATATGTACCCAGCATCTTCAGATTAAGGATCACAAGTTCACATTATGTAGCTGAAGAATTGGAAAACAAAATTAAGAAAAAATCAAAGGTAGCAAAAACTGAGCAACAGAACAAATATCAGGCTCCATCTTTGACTAGACAAAGGAAAAAAAAAAGCAGTAATTTGAAATTCACCTGATTCTTTTGACTTTAAAGCCTCTTTGATCTGCTGTTTAATTTTCATGGCCTCTTCAGCAGTCAAGTCCCCTTTTTTCAGTGTCACCACTTGAGGCTGCTCATCCTCCTTGTCGCTGCCGTTCTCACTGTCATCATCTGCAAGTGGAAGCTGCTCTCTCTAGACAGGAGAAACAAAATCAATCCTGATCATTATATTAATCCACTAAAAATAAGAGTGGGCTAGTGAGAAGAGCTGGCACAGCTGCCAGTGTCAGCCTCCCCCCCCAAAAGCTTTGTGCAAATGGCACTCCTCTTCCATCACCAAAACATCTTTCAATTAAAGACCAAAACAGTGGGCAACTTGAAAGGAAAGAAATTCATCCTTTTATTTATTATATTAACAGTACAAGCACTGCCTGTCTCGTGACATTAAGAAAATCTTAAATAGGGGCGTCTGAATTTGAATCTTTGATGCTGTGTGGGTTCCCTGTGCACAGTTTTGAGTACAGAATGAAAGATTCAAATTCAGACACCCATAGTTCATGGTGGCTTTGCTCCTAAAGCTGCCCAACCAAGGAACTGTAAATGGGAAGACCACATTCCTGTTTCCACTCTCACAAAAGAACCATATGAAATACACTATTTTAGATAAATAAACTTGCTGGCTTAGAAAACATCTGTGCAACAGCAAAGTGTGGCAATTTTAAAGGAACTGAAAATGTAAGCTAAGGAAAAGTCTGCACATTAGTATGGTAATAATCAGAAATTAGCATTAGAGAAGTGAAACAGTTCCTACTAAATCTACTGAAGACACACTTTTGGCTCAAATTCCAGCTCATCCCAAATAATGATGGCCCTTCTCTCTTGAAATATCCTCTAAAACCTTACAGCGAGCAGGAAAGATGCAAAAGCACACTGGAAGCACAGAAAAAAAAAGAATGCTTTCAGAAGAGGCTGCCTTTTACCAAGCTGCCTCAAACCCTACTGATCCTGCCCATCACACCACAGTCTGTGTGTATGGAACACAGGCTTGGAAAGGAGTTTCAAAGGGCATTTAGTCCAACCCCCCCTGCAGTGACAGGGACATCCTGCACTACAGCAGGTTGCTCAGAGACTCAAAAAGCCTCCCCTTGGATGTTAAGATGATATTAAGAAGATGTTAACTTCTTTTTGATGTAGAATGGACTTACTGTGATCTAGTGGGAGGTGTCCCTGCTCATGGCAGGTGGGTTGGAACTTCATGATCTTGAAGGTCCCTTCCAACCCAAACCATTCTATGATTTATTAGAAAAAGAAGAGCAGCAGGTCCTTTCTGGACTATTCTATGATTCTATATTTATTCCTGTCTGGGCTTTATAAGGCCAGATACAGTTGGGACATTGGAGCCCTGTCAGCTTTTGCCCCCACATTTGGGCCCTGCTGGGTCAGCACCAGACAGACTTCAGCTCTCTGAAGGGCACCATAAAATGGTTTGGGTTGGAAGGATCTTAAAGATCATCTATTTCCAGCCCACCTCCCACCACACCAGGTTGCTGGTACCCCATCCAGCCTGGCCTTAAACACTTTTAGTTTGAAATCAAAGAATCCTAGAATGGTTTGGGTTGGAAGGGACCCTAAAGATCATCAAGTTGCAACCCCCTCCTGCCATGGACAGGGATACCAGGCTGCTCAATGCCTCATCCTGCCTGGCCTTAAACACCTCCATTGAGGGGGCATCCATAACCTCTCTGGGAAACCTCTTCCAGTGTCTCACCACCCTCACCCTAAAGAATTTCTTTCTTATATCTAGCCTGAGTCTCCAAGCTCACTTAAAACTAGTACAAAGCAACTGGTTTAGAAGACAGGCATAAAATTCTCTTAGATCTTCCTTAGATCCAGCTTAAGAAAGAAGTTCTTTCACCACCACCCACAGCAGCGGGCAGGGGCACTGCACTGTCGCCGTCGTTTTCAATCTTCCCCCTCCCCAGAAGCAAAAACAAGCCCCAGAGACACTCTATTTTTTAAGGAGATAAAAAACTTAAGTGAGCCCATAGCAAATCTGGAAGCGCTACTTTCCTACAGGCCCTTGGCTTCAGAGGCCAGAGGGGAGGCTGAAGGGAAGAGTGAGCGAAGAGGGCCCGACACAGGCCGCAGGGCAGGGGAGAAAAGCCCTTACCTTGGTTTCCACCGTGGGCCCTTCCTGATACCCGACCTGCTGCTTGAAGCGGCTGAGGAAGGCGGGTTCGGCCGGACGGACATAGGAGACCTGGTTTCTTTTGCTCATGGCCGCAGGCCCCGAAAAGAGCCGCTCGGCTTCGGCGGCCGCTCCGCTTCCGGCCTGCGCTAAGGGACGGCGGCCGCTCCACTTCCGGTCTGCGCTGGGGGATGGCGGTCGCAGAGGGACATTAAACTATACACCGCGAAGTTCCTCAATTTCCTCCGTCACGTGGAACAAAGGGGAGGCAACCCCCTCCCGGCCAATGGCAAGTATAAAAAGGCGGGGCGGGGAAGGAAGGAGCTAAATGGCCGCGGCCTTGTTGGCTTCCCGGAAGGGGCGGGTTTGTGCCGTCTGTGCCTCTTAGCGCCAAATTCAAACGCGCCGCCATTTTGGAGAGCTGTGCAGTCAGTCCGGCGGGCGGGCGGGCGGTCGGTCAGTCAGGCAGGCAGGCAGGCAGGCAGGCAGCTGCCGGGGGACGGCGGCCCCGGTGAGGATCATGGCTCCCGGCGTCAGAGGTGAGGCCTTGTGGGCATGGGGCAGCTGCGGGATGTTTTTCTCCTTCTCTTTTGCTTGCGGGATTGCGACGGCTGTGGTGCGAGGGAGGCCGGCGGTGCCCTCTGGGGTGCCCGCTGCTCTGAGGGGATCGGGGTCCAAAGGGCTGAGGCCTCGGGGCTGCGGTTCCCCCGCTGTTCCCGGCCCCAACTGGAGTTACTGCGTCCAGTTGTGGAGCCCTCAACAGAAGAGGGACATTGAGCTGTTGTTAAGCAGGAAGAACTCATATAGCTAGCTATTTTTAG
>VZTY01002405.1:14755-33907 GCA_013400935.1 Turnix velox | reverse complement strand
CAGAGGAGGCCATAAAGATGATCAAAGGGATGGAGGAACTGCCTGATGAAGACAGGCTGAAGGAGTTGGGGTTGTTGAAAGAACAGGCTCAGGGGGGACCTCAGAGGAGCTTCTCAATACCTGAAGGGGGCTACAGAAAAGCTGGGGTAGGACTTCTTAATAGGATATGTGATGGGAGGACTACAAATAATGGATGTAAATTGGAAGAGGGGAGATTCAGGCTAAATACAGATATCTTGTTCCAACTCCCCTGCCATGGGCAGGGACTCGTCTCACCACACCAAGTTGCTCAACGCCTCTTCCAGCCTGGCCATAAACACCTCCAGGGATTGAGGGGGTATCCACAGCCTCTCTGGGCAACCTCTTCCAGTGTCTCACCACCCTCACAGCAACTTCTTATTTCTTTTCTCCAGCCTAAATCTCTCCTCTTCCAATTTGCTTCCATCACTCCTAGTCCTGCCAACCTGTACCCTATTAAAGAGTCCTACCCCAGCCTTTCTGTAGCCTCCTTCAGGTATTGAGAGGCTATTATTAAAATTTTTGTTACACTATTTAATATTTTTGACTAAGCTGTTTGAAATAACATCTTGAAAGGCTCACCCTTAATAAAAGATAAGCCGCCATATGTACCTTTTGGGGTAATAAGCACCAAATCTCCTTGATAAGTGAAGCTGTAGAAAACAGTGTTCTTACAGATAGAAAGGCTGTATGTATTACTAAATATTATAACTTAAAAGTTAAAGCAATATAGCTACTGACTTGTGCAGGAAATCAAACTTTTGCAGTCATGTCAGTAACACTATTTCACGGTGTGTTGTTCCACCTGCAGTGAGTTAGCAGTTTGTAAAACATAACAGCATAGAATACTCTCTACACATGTTGCTAGTTCTCAAAAATTTTTGCCATACCTTATATGCATTAAGAGATTTCTAATTGTATCTGCATTTGCAAGTGTGTGCAAGCTTACACTGCAGGGCTGGAGCTTTCTCTGAATTTTCCAGAAAGCACAAAACTTTCTGTCAAAAGAAGACTTTTACTAAATCTTTTGATTCATGCACGAGGTTGATATTTATAAAGCTTTTCAGTTTATATCTCTGTTCTGCTTGTAATAATTTGTAAATTAAATGAGAGCTTAGTTCGAGCAATAAGTTCATATTAATTTTTGTGTCTTTCACTTTTATTTCTTAGGAGATGTACGTGAGTCTACATTGCCTTTGAATTCACCCAGGTAAAGTACTATTGTCCAGTTCCTTTCTCTGAATAATCACAGAAAGTGCAAACAAAACCTAGTATAATCTTCTTAAATCAAGTTTGTTGTTGTTTGGTTTTTTTTTTTCCTGTACAAGTATATGTCTTTCTCTCTGAACTAAAAATTAAAATTTTGTAATAGAAGTATTGTTTGATCTGAAGCATCAGATTCCTCTTGGAATGTAAGTAAATTCTTATTTGTCCTTCAACTCCCCAGCTGGGCTCCAGAATATCTCTGAAGAGATATCCTATGAGGAAATCCTAAGCTAAAACGAAAAGTCATTCTCCAAATATTAACAACTTCTGCCTCGAGTTATGTTATTGAATGAAAAAATATTCAGCATTAGTGACTTGTGTCTTAAATTCTGTGTAACATCTTCCCTTTTGTTCAGCTGCTTCTTGTTCTTTTTAGCCCTTTCCTCTGCCACTCCCCAACCCTGCTTTTTGGCCATAAATCCTTTCCCCAACTTTTAAAACTATTCCTGTTCCTTTCTCTTGTTTAACAAAAGTAATACATTTGTAATATTTATAACGCCTTCATGCCTTTTTGGGAAAGAATGTAGTAAAGTAAATCTGTGTTTGCTGCCATTTCATAGAAGAATTTAATTCTTATTAGATTAAGTATTAAACAGAAAGCATTAATTAAATTTAAAGAATTAAATATTAATATTACATAGATGAATTGACATTTATGCTGGAATTCCTCAGTGCTTTAATGCAGTAGTTACACACAGGTGCTTATTTAAGCTAAATTTACTGATGCATCTGCTGATAAATGTGATGAAGTAGGTTAGGGAGCTTTTAGATAAATTTTATTGGACTCATGGGCCAATAACTAATTGTTTTTCCCCTTGCAAAGAGAGGTGCTGGGATGTAGCATCATCTGCTTCATTTGCAAAGTCTTTGGTAACATGTAGCAGCAAGAAGGATGCTTGAGGCACATTGTCTGAGGAACTAACTTTATTGTGATAGTTTTTTAAAATATATCTCAAGTTTTACATGTGTATTTTCAGAGATCAAGGGTGGCCTTCAGACCAGCTGCCTCTTGCCTTGAGGAGGTGTATAAGCAATACTCCCTTTGTTATGTCTGAGTTTTATGGCCTGCTGCCTGGGTTATTGTAACATTGGCATGTTGAATGCTTACCAAACAAAAGATTTAATCCAAGATCCCACTAGGGTAACGACTTCTGCTAAATTAAAAAAAAACTCTACTTGATGTTACAGACTGAAATGTATCAGGACCCACCTAAATGAAAACATATCATGAAGTAAAACTAGCTAGATGAGTGCATATTTTTATACAGCACTGGCTTATGATCTGTTTGCTTCTTTCTGTTCTTGCTTTGCTATCTCTGTTTCCAAATAAAATCTCCATCAACCCAACCAGTGTTTACATAGCAGTTGTATTTCTCATCTACTGTCTCAGAATATCTTTTCAATTGCCTCCCCACTTCTTAGGCTTTTGATTCCCTGCTTCAATCCCCCTCCCCCCCTTTTCTTGTTACATTTGCTAATTCTTTTATTGTAAGCTTTTTAATATCTCTCAAGTTCACTGTGAAATGTGTTCATTTAGAGGGGAGCAGCTGAGGGAGCTGGGTCTCTTTAGCTTGGAGGAAACTGAGGGGTGACCTCAGTCATGCCTATAAAAATGGAAAGGGTGAGCATGAGGAGAATGGAGCCAGGATCTTCTCAGTGACCCACAATGATAGGACAAGCTGGAATGCAGGAGGTTCCACAGAAAGAGGAGAAAAAACTTTGTGAGGGTGAGAGAAGAGTGTCCCAGGCTCCCCAGAGAGGGTGTGGGGTCTCCTTCTCTGGAGACATTCAAGCTCCACCTGGACACCTTCCTGTGGGATGTGATTAAGTATTCCTGCTCTGGCAGGGAGATTGGACTAGATGGTCTCTTGAGGTCCCTTCCAATCCCTGTGATTCTTTGAAGTTAAACACAGCAGCTATAAATTCCACTGATGTTCTTTGTTTCTAAATCTAAATTTTCCAATTCTTCTTTACCTATGATAAATCCTTGACTTGATATGAATTGAGATGTGCCACTAGAAGCAGTGTATTTTGTATCATTGGACTTGCTTAGTCTGGTTTTTGTCATTTTTATTTTACCTACCAGCTGCTGGGGCTGTTTCTAAACAATCTAATGCATGGCTGTTCCTTTAGTGTTGAAGGAGATGCTATCAAAGTGTACGTGAGGGTACGTCCTCCTACAGATGGAACTGTATTGGGAGATGGAGATCAAAGCTTGTGTTTATCTGTTCTTTCCTCTAATACCATCCGCCTGCATTCCAAGCCTGAGCCAAAGATCTTTACTTTTGATTATGTTGCAAATATGGAAACGACACAGGTAATAACTTTGAGAATCTCCCATTACTATTGCAGTTCCCCCCCCTCCTCCCCCCCAGATTTTGGCAACAGCTTCACTAAGCCTTGCCAAAGATGTAAGCCAGGCCTTTCATCTCATTTTTAGCAGTGGCCAGATTGGTAGTATATAGTTATAATAGTATACATTGCACTCATTTCTGCTGTCCTGGGCTTTTAATGTTTTTAAGTGCTTATTTAATTTAAATTTGTGCTAAAATCGAAGCTTCTGTTTATAGATGTTACAGAATGTGTTACAGTAACACCATAAACAGGAATTAACACTCTGAACAAACAGTTAGTAGCTGATATAGATGATGTGATTTATATCTGATGTGATGAACCTGCAGCCTTAAATTCTACTAGTTATATTTCCTTCTTATACTTTTGCCTTTTAAACAGGTGTGCTTTTCACCTGGCATGGGGAATACTGGAATTTAATTTTTATAATACCACCTTTGAAATTCCAGATGGGATTTTAATTCCCCCAAGACATCAATTCCCTTATAACTTTAAGAAATGCTTCTGTTTTGTACATTAAAAATTTATGGCATAGAAAAAAACTGATATAAAGTTAAAATTCCAGTGCCAAATGCCTTCTCTTTCACTTGTCCCCAGGAGTCACTCTTCTTGAGTGTAGCCAAAAGTATTGTTGAATCTTGTATGAATGGCTACAATGGAACCATCTTTGCATAGTAAGTCACATCGTGGTATTTTGTAGCAATTGCAAGATTTGATTAATGATTAATTTGCATTAATTGTAGTTGTGGTTTTAAGTGCCAGAGCTTGCTTAATGTTGAATAAACTTTGAAAGTGTGGCACAGCATTGGGAATGTTTATGCAATGTTGAAGATTATTTCTTATTCCTCTGTGATAAATGTATTTGAAGGTATTATGCTTCTTAATCTAAGGTCAGTAATGTGGATGGTAAACCCATATCAGTTACTATTTTTTGTCTAAAAACTAGAAATGTTGTAGTTTTAGAGAGCTAGTAAAACAGAATTAAAATCACTTAATTTAGCCATCTTGACTCTTTAGCAAGTCTTACCTGCCTGTGGGAGAACTCATGAATGATTATTTTAGCTTTCAAAAAGTTTTCAAGGTAGAAATGCGTCCATGAATAGTAGCATGAATATTAACTCTCAGGGGTTTTTTTTGTTTTGTTTTGAAAACTGAGCAAGGATTTTGGTCAAAACTGCAAATTAAGGACTCATTTAATCAAAACTTTACTGAATTTTTTAGCCTAACACAGCATTTGCAAAACTGAAGGAAAGACTACTTTGTTACAGTACACAAATATGGAAAATGAAGTGAAATTGCCCTGAAATTTCTCAAATAGAATCAGTAACTATATTTTTTTAAAAATAAATTTATTCAACTTATAAATATTTTTCTCATTTGGGTTTTTTGTGCACTGTTGAGTGACAAAATATGCAAAAGATTCACTCAAATTTTCTCTTTCCAACAGAAATGAGGAAAAAGCTGATTAATCTGAATTTCTTGATCAAATTGCTGCTCTGTTTTTACACCTTTTTAGCTAACTGGTTTCTCAGTTTGCTTGTCTTTATTTTTTTTATCTTGGTAGATTTTTTTAATTGAATTTTAAACTATGAATTTTCCTTAAAAAATGCATCTCTATAAAAAAATTCAGGACCGGAATATACCTGTATCTTTTTGTTTTGCTTTCTAGTGGCCAGACTGGATCAGGAAAAACCTTTACTATGATGGGTAAGCAGATGACAGCTTAATCTTTCAGTGGATTCTTAGTGTTTTTGGTCTTTAGTTGAAATGTCGTGCTTAAACAGCAGGGATGATTTAGGTTTTTGTCTTCCTGTGGGTAATTTTAAGGTTTAAGAAATGGTGTAGTGCTCAGCACACTTCTTCTTCCTTTGTGTCACTAAAGTGAAGTCTGGGTACTCTCTCTCCTCTGCCTCTTTGAAGCATTTTTTCAGTTTTCAACAGGAGAGAAGACTTTAAATCAAAGGATCTTACTCAATTTTCTCCAAAAAATACTAGTTTCCCTCTTTGACCGATATCCCTTGCACTTACAGAAGAATATTGTAGTGTGCGAGAGTCTTCCATGCTAAGACACAGTGAACTTCTCAAAATAACTGATTTCTACACAACTAGGAATTTAAGACCTTTCTGTATATGAAGGGGACCCCTCACATAAGCTTGCTCTTCATACAGTGGTGATTTTACATGCATTATTAGTGACATTAGAAAGTTACTAAAATAACCAAAACCAGTTTGGCCAACATGTTTTCTAGGGCTATGAAAAATCAATTAAATGTGGGGGCAAATCAGAGCTAATGTAGCTAATGAATCTCTACATGTTTTCTATGGAAGTTTCAGTAATGTTTCAGATTTTAAGTAATATTTCAAATTTAGGTAACCTATGGACAGGTCAAATAAACTTTCACAAGCATCTTCTAAGCTCCTTTGAGATCTCTTTCTGGAGTATTCATGTAAAACTTCCTTAAATCTTGAAAGCTGTTTTTTATTGCATGTTTTCAGTGGTTTATCCATATACTGGATAAAACCTGGCTGTTGAAGTCTTCTGTAGTGATGTCTTGAAAAGATGAACTTATATTCTTGATTTCTTTTTAAATGTATCTCTTTAGGACCATCTGATTCTGGTAATTTCACTCACAGTCTGAGAGGTGTAATTCCCCGGAGCTTTGAATACTTGTTTTTTCTGATTGAACGTGAAAAAGAAAAGGTATTCATATTGTGTTTATTTTATTTACATTGTATTTATTTTCTGCTTACTATTGTAGGCAAAGTAATGTGTCAAAGATTAGGCTGTTTGGTAAGCCTGGTGTGTAGCAGTTAAGTAGTTAAGTTTCCAGGATGGTGGCTGATATATTTTTTTGGGGGGACTGATTTATTTTTTTTGGGGACTGATTTTTTTTTTTTTTTGGTGAGAAATGTTTGTGTCCAGTGCTACACTGAATTCCTGGAAGCTTTCTTCAGACACCAGCAGGCTTGTATTTGCAGTGTGAAAATGCATGTGGGTTTCTGGCTGTCGGTTGTCATCAGGGCATTGGAAATGTATAGTCTGCAGAATGTATATTCAAACTATTAGCTTTAGATAAGTAAAAAAAATATACTCTGTGCCATGCAGTGCCAGACTTGATATAACCAATCTGTTTATAGTGTAAATGACTTGTATTTTTCAGGCTGGCAGTGGAAAGAGTTTTCTCTGCAAATGCTCATTTATTGAGATCTACAATGAGCAGATCTTTGACTTGCTGGATTCTGCTTCCGCTGGACTTTTTCTCAGAGAGCACATCAAGAAGGGAGTCTTTGTTGATGGTGCTGTAGAACAGGTAGTGTCGTCTGCTGCTGAAGCTTACCAGGTATCTTTTTTTTTTTCACTTTGTACTATTTATCTTGATGCTTATTTGCTAAATATTCCTCTTAAATTACATTAAATTAACTTTTTTGCACAGTGTTTTCCCCCATCTCCATCCTCCAAAAAACAGTGTGAAAAGCTGTTATTAGGCAGTGCTTCCTGACTATACCACACATGCAAGAAATTTTCTATTTCTGGAGTGTGAAATATATGAATTGCACTAATCTTTCCCTACTGCTTGCCCTGTGCATTACTGAAATGGCAACAAAAAACTACGTATCCTGCTTATTAGGCAGCATGTGTATTGCAGAAATTGCCAGGTTTGTCTCTCCAGGAATGAGATACATACATATAAAATACTACTGTGACTTTAAATAGTATTTCCTTTATGTAGTGCTACTATCAGCAGTACTGGTTATATTATGCTTTCAAACAGCAGTGACACTCTTGAAGGAAAGAAGTTAATATTAGTGTTTTCATTCACCTGGAGTATAGCTATTTTTTCAGCTTTTAAAATATTTCTATTGGAAAAAAGTAAAGAAAACCAATTTGTTTTTAAAGCTAGCATGCTGAAATATGCATACTGCTGTTTGTAAATCCTCAGCAGAGTGTGGCATACTTGATATCATTATTTGATGTCTCTTTCATGCTTTTTAGGTATTAACCATGGGCTGGAGAAACCGTCGTGTAGCATCCACCTCAATGAACAGAGAATCCTCCAGGTCCCACGCAGTTTTCACCATCACAGTGGAATCCATGGAGAAAAACAATGAGGTTGTGAACATCCGCTCCTCCCTGCTCAACCTGGTGGACCTGGCAGGCTCTGAGAGACAGAAAGATACCCATGCTGAGGGACTGAGGTTGAAGGTTAGTTCTGAAATATCTTCCTGCCTTCTTGTCTGATATCGTGTTCCATCCACAAAAAGTGTTCATTTTTTTGTTCTTTGCTAATTCAGGAAGCAGGAAACATAAATCGCTCGCTGAGCTGCCTGGGACAAGTCATTACAGCACTTGTTGATGTGGGCAATGGAAAACAGAGACATGTTTGTTACAGGGATTCCAAGCTCACCTTTCTGCTACGGGTAATTACATCAGCTGGATTTTATATTCTCCTTGGAGGTGCAGGAATATCTTTATTTTAGCTTGGGAATTTTTTAAAATCCATGAAGCTGAACTTGGCACATGAAAAAGTGTGTTTAGTATTGGGCAAGCAGAATAAAGCTTGAAAACCATCTTTTTATCTAAAGAGAATTGCACTCAATTTATTGCTGTTAAATGAAAATGGGAAATATAGTTATGCTCAGATTCTTCTTTTAGGGATTTGGAAGTTTTAAAGAAAAGGAAGCATGTTTTAATTCCTATAATGTTTGGAAATGTAGTATTTAGCAATGTGTTGAAATATTTGACAGGATTTCCAGAATTAGCCTGTGTGTCCCAATTCTTGGTATGATGTTAAGAATTGGATAAATTTAGAGTTCTTCTACCCTTATAGGCTCTTTTCAAGATGAACAGAGAACAAAGATGGAATCAAAGATTTGTTGATTGCTAGTACTTGCCAAAATTCAGTGAAGAATATCTGTAATATATTTTTATAATAGAATTCTTATACATAATACAGTATTCTTTGCTGTGAAGGTGGTGAGACCCTGGAAGAGGTTGCCCAGGGAGGTTGTGGATGTCCCCTCAATCCCTGGAGGTGTTTAAGGCCAGGCTGAATGAGGCATTGGGCAACCTGGGCTAGTGGGAGGTGGACCCCAAACCCATTCTATTATTCTATAATTTGTGTGGTCCCAGCAAATTAGTAATATAGAATCCAAGTTTTGAGAACACAAGTAATAATTTTAGTCACTTTCTTTATACCTACATAAATAAATTTCAGAAACTTTAGTAAAAATCACTTCTATAGTTCGTTTGAAGTGATACACAGCAGCTCTTAGGTGATGGTTTCTTGCTGTTGCCAAAAAGCATGCAAATAAAGATAACTTCTGTGCTTTTTTTTTAAATAGGATTCCCTTGGTGGCAATGCAAAAACATGTATCATTGCAAATGTTCATCCAGGATCCAGGTGTTTTGGTGAAACTCTCTCCACCCTTAATTTTGCTCAGCGAGCTAAGTTGATTAAAAATAAGGTAAGTGGCTCATTTGCTGTCTTTTTCTTGTCATTTAAACTGAAAACCTTCTTGAAATACTCTCGTGCTTCCAATAATTTAAGTAGAACTTATTTTAAAAACCTGAATTTGCTTTCCTAAATGTTCAAGGAAAATGTTTGAAAGGACTTGCTTTTGCTTATGAATTGAGTTCAACAGCTGAGTAATAACTGATAATAGTGTGTGCTCATTGCTTGTTCTCTGAGCACTTGATTTGGAAAAAATAAGTAAATCTGTAGCAAAAATTTAAATAGATGGTAAAAAAATGGTTGTAAAACTATAGATTAAAAAAAAGTGCATCTTTTGAGTGGATTTTATATGTATGCCAGAATCTGGCTCAAAACTTCTGCCTTTGATATGTACTTTTGGTCTATAAAGCTCCAGGAAAAAAAAAAATTCAAAGTTTTAACCAATATTTTTAGTTTAAGTGGAATTTAATATTCACTTCACTGAGAATCACAATGTTAGGGATTAGAAGGGACCTTAAGAGTTCATCTAGACCAATCCCATTGAGAAAACTGTTTTTCCCATGAGTTCTTCCTTTCCTGAGATGGAAAACTTCCTAGTAGTTTTGTTGCTTAGCAGTCTTTTACTTTTATTCTGTGAATTTTTGGGTTTTTGTCTCTCCCTAATTTTTTCTCAACCTGTTTGTGGAAGGCTGTGGTAAACGAAGACACACAAGGAAATGTGACCCAACTGCAAGCTGAGATCAAGAAGTTGAAAGAACAACTTGCTCAACTTACTTCAGTGCCATCTCTGCATGACATTTCTGTATCACAAGGTAAGAATTGGGGGTGAGTTGAACAAAACTTGCTGCTTTTGTAACCTAGGATGTAAAAATTCAGAACAAATAAGACACAAAGATTCAGTTTTATGGATCCCTTTGTGTTTATTGTATCTAATACTTTGCAGAAATTGTCTAAGTGATGTTTATTTTCTTTCCAAGTTTGAGTATGTAGAATGCACTTCAAATTTGTGGAAGATAAGCTGTGTAATCCTTTAACTAACCAGAATTTTACATGTAATTGCTTGTACATTTAGGCTGGAGGGAAGACACTGCTGTTGATTGCTTTCACATTGTTTTTTTAAACTTCTGATGGGATTCCATTCCATGCACCCACACACACTATTTGCCCTTTCAGGAAGATCCTAAGAAGGATATTTAACTTTCTATAAAAAATCACTTTAAGATGGTAATGGGGTTTTTACCAATATGTAATTTTTTAGTTGCAGCAGCTTTTGATGAGACCACTGTGTCTCCAATGCAAAATCCTAGAATACTTTGGGTTGGAAGGGACTTTAAAGATCATCTAGTTTACCTGAATTACAAGGTAGTAAACTTGGTCTTGCAAATATTGCTGTCATCCTGAGTGACCCCTCTCTTAGCCTTTCCAAAAAATAGACATTACTACAGAAATTAAAGACTTGTCTAATCTAAGTCATCTCTGATTGAATTTTCCTGAGGAAATATGTGCATGAGCATTCAGCAAGTAAAAACTGTGTATGAATAAATATTGATAGAGGGCTCAAAATCACTGTTAGACTCCTGACAGGGAAAGCAAATTATCTTTAAGCCATAAAGAGAGGGTTTATGCAGAACATAGTGATTTAGAGCTGTGTTTAGTTTATGCAGTTAAATTATGTTCGTAGCACTCAAATCAAAATGAGAGCTGCTTACTAGCAACTTTAAAAAGACAATGGCATTTTTAATATAATAAATTGCAATAGTGTAATTACTATTCACCTACATATCCTGCTGATTAGTATTCTCTATGCAAGTAATCTTGCCTGCATTGAGGATATTCTGAAGAGCTGCTCAGAATTAATTTCTGAAGTGGATTAGTTAGGACCCTTTAATCCCTTGTGTGGACACTTTCCTTCATGATTAAATCACTGAATTCACTCTTATTTTCCTGAATTTCCTTCTCATAAACCAGTCACTCCAGTTTTGATATGTATAAACTGTGTCAATATTGCAAATAATTACTTGGTGCTATCAAATTAATTTCAGAGAGGTTTTGCATTTTGCAGATATACTCAACTGAACAAACTGACTCTTTTATTAAAAGTTCATCATAAAACCATTTAATGCTTGATCTACCTTGTTAATTACACAATTATTTATAATCACTCTGTTCTTTATCAGCTCTTCCAGCTGAATTAAAAGTTGATGCCTGAACCTCTCTAGGTACAACACCTGATCATCTCAGGAGAATTATATTATACAAGGGATTTATTTAAATTCTGTTTACACATCTGGGATGTTAGGTATTTAGGAAAAATTGGTTAACTGATGTTTTAATAAATGTAATTTTATTTGACTTACCTTTATAGGTGCTGCTGAAAACCATAACAACAATGTGAATTACACTAACAAATTTCTTGAAGCAATGTTGTTCTGGGAGAAATCAGAAGAGGAAAAGAAGGTAATACATATTTCAAGTATTTCTTTGTGCATTCTGCTTACTGAGACTATATTGAAGCTCTTTTTATCACTTTTCTTTGGTTTTAAATGAGAAGTAAAATGTCAAATGACATTTTAGATAAAATCTTTTTAATACAGAGACAAGCCATGGGATAGCTTTCATAGTATGTTTGGTTTTAAGGAGTGGAGGTTTTATTTGGATTCCCTAATAAAAAAACAAATAAAACAACAAAATGCTGGTTTACTTAAGTCTGAGCACATTTTTGGATCAATGGTGTGTTTTTTGGAGTAAACCTCCCTCTCATAGCCACTTTATTGTGCTTTGATTCAAGTCTTAGCACAGTTTTGAGTCATAAAAATATTGAGTTGGGTTGGGTTTTTTTTGTTTTTTTTTTTTTTTTTTAACAAATTAACTACAGGGGTGCAATTCTGATATGCTTACCTGAGTGTTTCATCTACAGGATGGTATTTGAGCTTCTAAGTCAAGTTTTTTATCTAATTTGCTTCTTGGTATGAGCTTTTGATGTCTGCAGATCTGCTTCAAATGATTGATAGCCCATGTATCCTTCTGAATAGTTTTGCATGATTCCTCTGTGCACTTGATAAGTGCCCCTTAAAACTTCATTTAGTGTCACTGTCCCTTTTTCACCTAATCTCTATATTTACTTCCTAAGAATTTGTTAGAAAAAATAGCTCAGCTAGAAGATCTGTGTGCCAAGAAGGAGAAATTTATCCAGTCCAATAAAATGATAGTTAAATTCCGTGAGGACCATATTCTTCGCTTGGAGAGGTTACATAAAGAGGCTGGGGGAAGTTTATTGCCAAAAGAGCAAGAGGATCTCCTCACTGAGTTGAGAGAGGAGCTGCAGACGCTCAGAGAACAGGTAAATTCAGCTTTTTCCTTTCGAGGACAACTTTCTTTTGTGAGAAGAGACGATGCAGTTGAGTTCTGTCATGAGTGGAATTGTGATTTTTAGGAAAGCCTGGCAGAAAAACAAGGTGGATGGATGGTGGGTGCTGATATAGGATCATCTCCAGTAGATGGAAATTCCTTATGGAAGGGCCAATGCTTGGGTTTAGAGCTTATGAGAGGCTAATGAGGCTGATGGTTACAGGCTACCAGGTTAGATTGAGGACTCCGGTCTAATTTAAGCACCTCAAGGAAGTCTCCAAATCACAAATTCTCAGTCTTATGGGAGACTTTTAACCCCCATGACATCTTTTTAAAGGGAAAGACAGCAGGATGCAAGTAATATGCTAGATGACACAGTCTAGAGGTGGTGTCCTGGAGCTATCTGAGGAAGGCAAGTAGAGAAGTAAATGCCTGAGGATTCAGATTATTTAGGTTGTCTGATAGATGTGGTAGGCAGTTCTGAAGAGCAAAGAAGCTCAAGAGAGAAGTCAAATCTTTAAGAAACTATTTCTTTCAAGCATAAGAAACAGATTTGTGAGACCAGTTTGAATCTTGAGCTCATAACTCAGCTTACCCTTCTACTCTGTCCTGGTGACATCTCTTGATGTCTCTTCCAATCCTTGACATTCTGATTCTGTAAATAAAGGGGAGAAGGGGGGGGAAAGTACAGAAGAAGTCGGGACAGTTGTTAAAGGACTCCAGAAACATCAGTATGGCATGCAGGGACACGGTTAAGAAAAGCAGAGTTGAAATTAAAAGGAGATGTTAAGAGAAGCAAGAAAAGCTTGTACTGTTTTATCACCAGTAAAAGCATAAACATAAAGTGAGGGGTTTTTTTGAGGTGAGATTGAGGGAGTAAAATAATGGGGCAGTTTTAACACTGCAGGGAATAGCTTGGATCCCTCCATGCCTATTATAACATAATGCACAATATAAAGGCAGTAGAGCAAGAGCTAGTTTTGTATTGAATTGTCTTGAAAACATAGATTGTGGAATAAAATGGTGCTTATTGCAGATGGACCAACACCCACGAGTTGCAAAGTATGCCATGGAGAACCATAACCTCAGAGAGGAGAATAAAAGACTTCGTTCTTTACAGTCAGTTAAAAAGGCCCAGGAAATTGATGCTCAGACCATTGCAGAACTAGAGAAAGCTTTTCTGGAAGCTTCAGCCACTGAAAAAAATACTGGAGGTAAAAATTATGCTCATATTTTTCAGCCAAGTAACCTTATTATCTTTCTCTTGTGTGTTGTTCAAAATTTTGTTTATGTATTTTTTCTTTCGTCAATGTAATACCTGAAGACTGATAAAAAAGAGGTTTACTTCATTTTATTTGTGTTTGCCTTCAACAGCAATTAGGGGATTTTGGGTACTTTTGTGTCTTGTGAAAACCATCCCTAATCTCATATTGTTGTTATAAAGACTGCTAAAATAATGTTAATTATTCTAGTGGTTTTCAGAAGGATTTTTGCTCACATTCCTTTTTTTCTCCAATCTGTGCTGTTCTAAAACCGTACAAATGCTTTCATTGTAGCAAAAGTTAGAATATTGGAACTGCTCAGCAATTTGAGAGGGTGTATGTTGGATCTTTTAGGTCACCATTTATATTCTGCCACCATATCAGTGGAAGGCAATGCCCTGACATCTGAAAAGCTGAAGGCACGCTTGCTGCAGACTCAGAGTGAACTGGCAAGTTCTAAACAAGAATATGAAGAGTTCAAAGAACTAACCAAGTAAGACAAAACCTTATCCAACTCTTTTTAAGTAACAATACTGATTTTTTGAAAAAAATAGTCTCAGATCTTGAATATAGAGACTGATAGTCTTGGCATATAAGGAAAAGGGTGTGATACATGCAGTAGCAGTAAGAACTAAAATTCTGTTCTGCAAGTTCTGTTGCAACTGCTAAAAATGAGGGGGAAGTGACAGCATTAAACCACTAAAATATGAAATAATATATTTCTTTTTGTCTGTAGGCTTTGACCTTACAATTATGCCAGTAGGGCCAGCTATCAGAGTAAGAGCATGTAGCTCTGAAAAATAACCCTAAGAAAAATTATTCCTGAATTTCTGCTTAACTGCTGATTTTCACTTAAAGTACTCTTAGAGGGCAAAATAATCCTTACAAAAAGAAGTCTTTACAGGATTTTCTTTAATCCTGGCAAGCACCAGTTCAGACTTCTTATGTAAGTGGATAACAATATTTTTTTTTTAAAAGCTTAAAACCGTATTGGTGTGGGTGATATCACTTTTTCTTAGAAGGAATGGCAGAGCTCTCAGCTTATTTCTTACTATGTAATGGATTTTTTTTTCCTGACAAGTTTAGTTATCCATCTGCTTGCTTCATTCATTATGCAAGCACAAACAAGCTTAGCTTGTTAATAATTTTTTTTCCAAACTTGTTAATGCAGCAGTGGTGTCTTTTCTAAATAATGTATTTCAATATTTTGACAAGAGTTCAGCTTTGGTTTGCTCACTGGCAGCTTATTCTTACTGAGCAGAGTGATGGAGTGGTTTTGACACCAGTGAAATAATTCCTAAACAGGAAGAAGCACATGGAGCTGCAGTCAGAACTTAAATCCCTTCAGAAAACAAACCAACATCTTGAGAACATTCTGGAGGCAACCAAGGCACACAAGCGCCGAGAGGTCTCTCAGTTACACAAGATACACAGAGAAACCCTTCAGGTATGGAAATAAGTTCTTTCAAAACCACTCATAGTTACTCCTGAGCTGGGTGAAAACTCATTTTAGTTTTTCTAATCACTTAGCCTAACTTTCTGGCAAATAATGCGATGAAACGCATACCCTGAGTTTCTTTGTTCTGAAATACTTAACTGACTGACTGCTACTCTCCCTAGAGGACTAACCTGGGAAAGTTTAGTGGTTTAGAAGTAACTCCTTTCACCTCTTGATCTCATTACTCTGCTTATAAAACTATTAGATATAAAAACTTTGCCTAGTATTGCAATTGTTTTGTCATCTTCCTAACAGAATATAACCACCCCAACCAAAGCTTACCAGCTAAGATCTCGCCTGGTGCCACGAATAAGCCCAGAAATCTTGGATTATAATTCTGAAGATTTTCAACATTCTGAAGAGGTGCTGGATGACATCTTGAAAGAGCCAGTTCCCCTGGAGATGAGTGAACAAGCACACGAGGCCATTGCTGAGGAGCTCAAAATGGCACAGGTGAAGGTTCTGATTAAAAACAGAAGTGTGTGTAACTTTTAAAGATGTTTTGGCATTAAATACTTCCCCTCTCTCCCGCCCTCCCATCCTCTATATTTCATTTTTGAGCTCTTGATATTCATTATGGCTTCATTAAGCAATTCTCTAATTATATGTTGTACTTAAGCGAATTTACAATGGGAGTTTAAGATGCACAGAGCATTTATCATTTTATTTTTTTACCCTGATAACTTGTTTCTGAGGAAACTTTTTGTAAATCTCTGGTGACGTGAGCATCTGGACAAATACCCAACCTTAATACATAAAGCATTATTAGAAGAAATTTGCCAAATTCTGCTTATTCAGCATTATACTTTTAATTGTCTCACAGCTTTCCTAAAATGCAGGGAAGGTCTTTTCTCCAAGAGGAGTTTTCTAGAGTTATTTGAGCAACTCTATAGAAGGTGCAACTAACTTTAGTGCATGGCACAACAGCCTAATTCCCTTCTTGATGTTTGCTACTGTGCACAAATCCTGTAAAGAATTTAACTAGTGTTTATTTTGAATAACTGTTTTTAAGTCGCATTTTTCCAAGTTACACACATGTCTGAAAACTAAGTGCTTTTTGGATGCAGCGAGTGTATGCCCTGACTGATTTTTCTTTTAGTTCGTGCAGTTTACTTAGTGATAGGAAAAAGTCAGCTACTTAAGACAGCAGTTTATTTTTTCTGAGTGTTCCATTTTCTGCATGTTGTGAGGAAAGTAAGTACTTGACAGCGTCATATTGGATAGGCACAGACATGCCGTATGGCATGTGAGAATAACTCATTTGGAGTGCCTCTTTTGTCACAGGAGCAATTGAGCACCATGCAGACAAAGCTGGATGAAGAGGAAAGCAAGAACATAAAACTCCATCAGCAGATTAGTAAACTGGAGCATCATTCTGCACAAATCCAGGAGGTGAGAGAGCAATATAATGGAGAGCTATGTAGGATTTTATAGGATTATATCTACCATATTTGTACTGCTGTGCTGTCTGCTGAGATCTGCAGTGTTACTTTGCATTTTGACTCCTGAAAAAATTAGATGGCATCAGAACTGAAGGCTATGCAGGAAGACAAGGACTTGATTTAACATAACACTCTTCAGGATCCTGTGTGGTTTGTTTTAAATATTATGATTCTAAGCCTATTTGAACTTAAATATGACTCAGCAGGCTCTCAAGATCCACTCTTAGTTGTGGCCAGCTTCATGATTTCTGGAAAAGAGCAGAAGTTGCAAGCAAATTTTAAACTTTGGAATGCTGAGAATATCGTTGCCTCAGTTGGAAGTGAACCAAAATGTCCTTATTCTATAAGGATTTTGCAAGTCTTCCTTAATCATAAGATTTAACACAGCAAAGGGAAAAAGGGCCTCTTTTCTTCCCAGATCAACCTCATTTCTGATAGCTCTGTTCCAAAGGAAATCTTAGCTCCTGTGCTATGGGTTGCTTTTAATTGAACTCCTTAGATAATTTCTTCAGTTGTATTGAAATTGTTTTTAATGGGACTTCTATGGAGGCTTCAGAAAAAGCAAACGTCAGATTTTAAAGAATATAAAATCTTTGTATTTCATAGAACTGTAGAGTTAGAAAGGACCATTCAGGGTCATCTAGTCCAACCCCCTGCAGTGACAGGGACATCCTGCACTAGTTGAGGTTGCTCAGAGCTTCAGCCTTGGATGTCTTCAGGGATGGGCCTTCCACCACCTCTCTGGGCAACCCATTCCAGTCCCTTACCATCTTCATGGGGAAGAATTTTTTCCTAATGTCTAATCTCTAAACCTAGTTTAAATTTATAATAAACTGATGGAATACTCTAATAGGTTCTTACTATTGCAGCTCTGACTTAGCCACTCCTACATTTCCTTCCATTTAAAAATTTCATTTTTTTTCCAAGCTTCTTTCATCTGAAAGGAATGAGTGCAATAAAGAGCGCCAGGAACTTCTAGAGCAGATAAAATCACTTGAGAAGCAACTGCAAGACAGTGAAAGCAAGATTAATAGTAAGTCAATCCAACACTGTAAATTCTATATGAGGAAATATCTTTTCTTAGAATCATAGAATAGTTTGGGTTGGAAGAGACCTTAAAGATCATGGAGTTCCAACCTTCTGCCATAGGCAGGGACACCTCCCACTAGATCAGGCTGCTCAGTGCCTTGTCCGGTCTCTTAATATTTGTTGAAACTCTAGTACATGCTGAGTAACTTTTGGGTCATACTGATTTAAATTTATTTAAAGGAATTTCTTTTAAAGAAACAAATACTGGCAGAACAGCTTTTCTGCCCAGCCTTGCATGGTGTACACTTAATGTTTTCACTTAATGCTGAATGTGACAGGATACAATATTTTATTTTTTAAAAAATTAAGTGAAAGAGGGGAAAGAATGTAAATGCAGTGTTACTGAGTAGTTTTGATTGTGCTTCTACTCCTTAGTTTTTAAGGTCAATGTTTCATTGAGCTTTTCCATTTTAAAAATCCTTTTTCTGTATGACCTTCAAGGTTAATTGTTCTGCAAACATGTCAAGTTTTGGGAAGCTCTCCCAGGATGTTCTGTTGTACTTACACATCCTGTACCTAGCAGTTTTCCAAATAACATGTAAAATGCTTTTTTGTTTGTTTTTGACAGTATTAAAAAGTGAAGTCTACGACTTGCGCATTGTCCTGCAGTCTGCAGACAAGGAACTGTCTGCTGTGAAACTGGAATATGGTGCCTTTAAGGAAAAGCAGGAGAGAGAAATGGGTCAGCTTTCTGGCAGACATATGGATGTGCAGTTCCAGCTGGACAGTGTCAGGTATGTTGGCACTTTGGTAATATGCCTTGACCTACCTTATGGATGCTTCCAGTGATTTAATCATCCTTTTCTGCATGGCAGCCTGCACTTTACATCATTTACAGTAATTATCTTCTGTCTCTGCCCTTTTTTTGATTTCTTTCTTCAATTCTCACCTTTCCCTCTTCCTTTTCAGGGCAATAAGGGAGAACAGGGTGAAATTTGCAGAAAGAAAGTAAAGTTATCTTCCTTGATTTTTAGTTTGCTATAATTTTTTCCCAATCTTGTTTACAAAAATATAAATACAGTAGCTGGAGAGACATAGTTTGGTTTGGGGCTTTTTTTTTTTTTTGCTTTTTAATTAAGTTTTTAAAATTAACTGGTACTTCTCAGTCTGGTGATACGAAGCAAGTGGCAGAATGATGCTATTCTAAAAATACAAGCAGAAAGAAATAAAATAATAAAAATAATATAAAAATAAACTGAAACTTGACTATGATATGTGCAATGATTTACATTATTATTGGGAGATGAAAATCAGATCTTAAAGTATTTGTGATTTAGTTATGTTGGGTTTTAATCATACTAGAGTTTTGTTAGTGGTGGGTTTTGTTTTTTGGAGGTTTTTTTTGTCAAACAACTCACTTAATGATGTTCAATATTTTTTGGGTTGTTTTAATCAAAGCCCAGTGAATTCATTTGCTAAGGAAT
>VZTY01002405.1:3288-14459 GCA_013400935.1 Turnix velox | reverse complement strand
TAAAGTTATCTTCCTTGATTTTTAGTTTGCTATAATTTTTTCCCAATCTTGTTTACAAAAATATAAATACAGTAGCTGGAGAGACATAGTTTGGTTTGGGGCTTTTTTTTTTTTTTGCTTTTTAATTAAGTTTTTAAAATTAACTGGTACTTCTCAGTCTGGTGATACGAAGCAAGTGGCAGAATGATGCTATTCTAAAAATACAAGCAGAAAGAAATAAAATAATAAAAATAATATAAAAATAAACTGAAACTTGACTATGATATGTGCAATGATTTACATTATTATTGGGAGATGAAAATCAGATCTTAAAGTATTTGTGATTTAGTTATGTTGGGTTTTAATCATACTAGAGTTTTGTTAGTGGTGGGTTTTGTTTTTTGGAGGTTTTTTTTGTCAAACAACTCACTTAATGATGTTCAATATTTTTTGGGTTGTTTTAATCAAAGCCCAGTGAATTCATTTGCTAAGGAATAATTATTTCTGGGGATCAGATGGAATTCTCTGCCACTGCCACTTATATTTCCTGTGAATTTTATATATAGGGTTTTGACAAAAATGGCATATATTTTAAAACTTCAGTAATTTCTTTTTAAAATTTATGTTGTATTTTATCTGAAGATTCTGAAATACAATAGATTGGAGTTTTATAAAGAAACGGACCCTCATCTTAATATTACAAATGTTGTTTTTTGGGATTTTTTTTTTTTTAATAAAGGCTCCAGCACGAGAAGATTCTTGAAGAAAAAGCAAGCCTGCAGGATGACTATGACAATTTGCAGGAGGTAGCCAAGTTTGAGACTGATCAACTGAAGCAACAACTTGAGGAGAGAAAACAAGAAGCAGAAGCAATGAAAACTGAGCTTTCTGTAAGGCCATCAAAGCTTTTAAAGGACTTCACTTTACAGTTATTCCTGCTGCAACATGGCTTAATTCTTGCTCTTGTATCATTGACAGTGGATTCCACAGTAATAATAGATTTCTTTTTAAAACATAGTGCAAGCTTTTTGCAGCCACAGCATTATGGATTTTTTTTCAGCTCAAGAAATTGCTCTGCAAGGATAGGAGGAGATGGGTGACATTGTAAGGAAATAAAACTGCCTCGAGGGAGAATTATGGCATCAGAATGCTGATAACCTTTTGTCTCAGTGCCAACAAAGACTGGCTTAATTATTCTATCTTTGCAAAGCAATTCCTTAAAAATTTTTCCTAATGGATGGGATCTTTTTAGAGGGATCTCTTTTTTTAGAGGGATCTCCTCTCTTTCTTTTCTTTTTTTTTAGAGGGATCTCCTCTCTTTCTTTCTTTTTTTTAGAGGGATCTCCTCTCTTTCTTTTTTTAGAGGGATCTCTTCTTTTTAGAGGGAACTTCTACCTTTTTGTGGTGGATCACTGTCCTGCAATCTAGTTGATGCTGTCCTTGAAAGTCTGTCAGACTGCAGTGACTGCAAAACAGCAGTAAGGTTGCTCAAGGGCTTTTGCAAATGATTGTCTTCTTTTCTGCTGTTGCCTGCTCAGCAAATTTGCTCTAAGTTTTGCCTTTTTAATGTTTAAAGGAATACTGACAGCTTGAAAATTATTTCAAATTTCATAGTCTAATATCTGGTTACAACTGCTGGTTAGAATTTGAAAAATCCCCCAGAAATCATCTGGTTTCACCTTCTAAAGCCTTGGATAGTTATGGCAGATAAAAGGAGCTGCTTGCTTTAATATATAGAAGTGTTTAGTTTTGAACTTGCCCAGGACACAGCTAAAGATAATTCTGTTTCCTCTGAGGTTTTGTGGGTTTTTTTCATTGATCTTAGGAGTAGTAGATTATAATTATATCTTAAATTATTCTGAAGACCTTATAGTGTAATTTGTTATAACAACATGTGGTTTTATATTTTAGAACCTTCTGAAACTCCTGAAAACAGAAAAAGAACACAATGAAAAACTGTCTTTGCAGTTGCAGGAAGACAAAGAGAACAATTCCAAGTAAGTTTTAATTATTGGTGGTGTTTGTCTTCATCTCACTTCATTGTGGGTTTTTTATACTAGATCATCAGATGGGAAATGTGTTTGGAAAGGTTTTTTCCCCAGTTAAGTGGAGATAATTAGATAATGTGGATTTTTTTAATTATTATTCAGCTTAAAACAGCCCTTTATTTTTATGTATTCCATTATATGTGGGCAAATGGAATTTCCTGACAGGTACAACTCTTCATGTCAAATAAAGTTCCCCTGTTGACAGCAGCAAATAAGCTATCAGGCTTTTGTGTAGCAGGGAGAAGGTGAGAATTAAATAACTTTTCAGAAAAATTGGCAAATAAAAGCAAATCTATATGACTTTATTCTTGCTGAAGCTGAGTTATATTCTGATTGTATTTCTCACTAGAAATGTTTTCTTCTCCAGAGACTGCTTGAATTTACTTGAAAAAGCACAGGTGGTGAAACCATCCTCTGAAATGGCAACAAGGTGCAAGCAACAGGTACAGAAACTCATTGACTAAATCTTTGTGGATTTGCTTTGCATTTATAGCAATTTTATTGGTGAATTCACTGCCCTGTAGATTGTGCCAGCATCATAAATGTAAATTTCTCAAGTTTCAGATTGTTTTGTTCAGCTACTGCTTAATTTTTTTGGTACGGTAAACAACTGAGATCTTATTTTTTTTACCTTCTTTCTCAGCTTTGTAATTTACAAAACATACTTCAAAAGTAATTAAATCTCCACGATTATCATTCTAGGAAGCAAAACTACAGAAGCTGGAGCAGGAGCTGGTGGCTGCAGAAGAATCTATAGCTTCTTTGAAGAAGACAAATGATGCAGATAAGGTTTGGGCTTATTTCTGTTACTGAGTTTTGTAGGTAACCATGTTCTAACTAGTATGTATTCAGAGAAAATACAAGGGAAAGTTGAACAAAGCAAAAAATCAAGAACACTGATTGGAGAGAACAAGCAATGCACAAACAATGCAGAACTGATTAATAGGCATCTCATCAGTGTCATGTTGTCATGGGCTAATAGAAAAGGTAAGACAGGGAGTAAGAATGTGGCTGTGGGTATCTCTATGAATGCAATCAAAGCACTTCTACATGAAAAGACTGCTCTGATATTCTGAAAGCTTAAACAGTAAAAGTTGCCATTGTACAAGCATTTACTGCATCTAAAACAGGAAAATTAGGTGCTGTTTTTTTGAATGCTCCTGTTTCCATTCCAAACAAATGCAACTATAGTACATCTGTTTTATTGGAAACCCATGACAGCCCGAGACTCAATCTTTTAATCAGCAAAGTGGGTTATTTAATACTTTATAAGCACTTAGAAACAAAAGCCAATGATTTAACAACAAATTTCCTGTTGCTCTTATTTCTATGCACTCATTTTCAAATGGCTCTTTGAAATTGTGGATTGACAAATTATGCAGCAAATAGAAATTGTGGATTGGCAAATTAAGCAGCGAATGGAAATTGTGGATTGGCAAATTGTGCAGCAAAGAAAGCCTGGTAATAAAATGTATATTCTATATCTTCAAAGTATCTGCATGAATTAATTTTTTTTTCCTTTATGTTGCAGGAAGTTGTAACTGACTTGATGAGACAAATCCAAGAGCTGAGGTCTTCAATTAATCATAAAACCGAGACCATAGATGGGCTGACAAGGGAGCTCAAGGATATAAATGTATGTTCTGTCATTTTGAAGGACATGGTAATATAGAAGGCAGTAGTGACATGTCTTATCATGGGTCTGGAGCAGCATAACGTGCTGTAGCATTTTAGAAAGAAACTTCTTTGTTTCGACGTGTTGAAATCTTCTGAACATATTCTGCCTCAGGCTGTTCTGAAAATGGAACTTTTCCCACGTGGTGGGTAAAGAGCAGTATCTCTGAAGGGATTTATTCACATCCTGTAAACTCCACTCAGCTGACAGTCACACATTTAGATTTTTTTCTCAGAAATTTCACTATTTGAGACCTCAGCAGCTGAAGCTGATCTGAAAATTTAACTTTTTGAGGGAATCAGTTTTCTTTTTGTTGATGTTACCATGTTCTACATCTGTAAGCATATGTGTAAACAATTAATACCACATAATTGAATAATTGTGATTGATTATAATGCATTCTCTTTGTTAAGAGGTCTGCTATACAAACTAACAGAGCAGCCCAAGAATGCTTTAGTACTGTATATGTATGAACTAACATCAGGCAAAACACTTATGGGACAGATTTCTATGTAATATGGTGACTTAGTTTTTTTTCTGCAAGTTTCAGTGGTTAATACATATTGTCACCTGTATATATTCATCTTTTTTTCATTGTTTTGACAACTTTTCTAATAACTTAGTTTATACAATTCAGCAAATACAACCAGTTGTTGTTATTTTAGTCACTGACACTGAGATTTTTAAACAATTGTTGTAAGACTTATGGTACAGGTTTACTTGTACCATGTTTGCCAACTTCCTTTGACCACATTTTCCTAAAAATATCCTAAATCTTAATTTAATCCTTTTCTTAGTGCAAGTATAATCTCATCCTGGCTGCAAAAGAAGAAAGCAAAGGAATCATTGAGAATCAGGAAAAGAAGATTGAAGAGCTGAGGGAAGCATTGGAGAGAAGCCAAATAGCAGATAATATTGAGGTAAAAGATGTGTGTTTATATTTGTTTGCTCACCACACCAACTGGATAGGGTTTTGCTTAAAATACTTGTGTAAATTTTACTTAATTTTTGTTGAGGCTAAACCTAAGTATGCTGTTCTTAAAGAAATTTTTCTGGGGGTATCTGACAAATTCCATTAAGCTATCACATCACTTGACATAAATATTTTATAAACCTGTGATAAGAGCCTGCTTTAATTTTGTGAAGGGCCACTAAGGAGTCACCAGCTGAATTAAATGCCAGCATTAGGTGATGCAGCCCAGAAATTAGAATAGGTAGAAGAATACCCAATGTTTAATGTCATCTCTTCCCCCTCTGCTACTATATTCAGTAACATCTTTTCTTTTAACTCCTTATTTTAACTAAAAGCTCCACCTGCTGGAGACAGGTCTAGAGTGCATGGTTGATTCAACTGTACTTTTTGCTTTTAAAATTGTTTTTTACTCTTTACTGCTCCCACCATTATTTTGGTGAATATGTTCATTAGTCAGAACTCTTTAGCTTGAAGGAGACTGAGGGGTGACCTCATTAATGCCTAAAATTATGTAGAGACAACCCAAACTGTTTGGAAAGGGTTGGGAAGGCGATCCTTGTTGAAACCCTTTTGGCTACATTATGAAGTATCAATAGAATTGGTGAACTCTTGAGTTTTTTGCTTTTTTTTTAAGCATCTCTTAACAACATGAGTTGATTTTCTTCTTCCCTTATGGGATGGGAGTCTAGATTTTTCTAAAATAAATCCAGAGATATCTACAAAATAGCACTAAAGCTGCAATTAGTAATTCAGCAGAAATTAAAATACATATTTTCCAGTTTATTTGAAGAGTTTTTTCTCTCAGTGTATAAATTATACTATGAAACAGCAGTTGATTCAGAATATCTCACAAACATCTTAAGTTTAATTACACTGTAGGAAAAGATCTCGTTTTTGTTCTGCAACCACAGAAAATGTGCTAAAATGTGAAGCTTACAGATAGATGAAGGGAAAAGGGAGATACTTGTAGCAGTTAGTGAAATTGGCAACAGGGAAAAAACATCTTGCTTTAGAGTAACAACTTTGTTTCTCTTTTCTATTCATCTAATTACTTAAAATAGAGAGATCTTCTTTGTGAAGACTTGCATCACACCACTGAGCAGCTGATGAGGCTGACAGAGGCCTCTAAGAAACATGATGCACTGCTTCAGTGTGCACAAGAAGACATAGCAAAGAAAGAAGCTCTAATCCAGGAACTCCAGGAACAGGTGAAAAAAAAGAAAAGGAAATTATTCTCAATCACAGCTTCTGGAAAAGTTAGGCAGGACTGTGGGTGAAAGGCTTGCAAAGTAGTAATTCAAAAGCATCTGGAAAAAGGTGTGATAGTGTAGATAACCCTAAAAAAATTTTGGGAATTATGTCTAGATGTCCCAGAAATGTTTACTCTGAGGAGGAAAATCTATCTGTAAACTGAGCAAACTGAGGTTATGAGCAGTGTCACTTGGGTTTACTTTTTCCTCTGCTTAATGCTTATTCTCAAACTCATAGAGATAATTGTTGAGCTCCATAAATTATATAGTCAGAGTGACGCGGAGCTTTTATAAACCAAATTGCTGTTCTAAGCTTTTGTCCAAATTTTAGCTTTTATTGTCCCAACTATCACAGTGCTATGTTTGTGTTGGTGAATCCTCCAATAAGGAGAAATAATTTTGGAAAAAAGGAGTCATTTTGCCATATTGGCAAATTCCCTTTGAGGGAACTGATTAAATTTACTTCACTAAATTATGAATTTTGGCTGATCAAAACATAATCCTCTATAAGAACAGTTTTTTCTGTGCTAACAAGCAGTTTGACTCATAAATTAGGTTAGCAAGGCAAAAAAATAAATAGCAAAATTCAAAATTGACTGCACAAAATTCAGATTGCACAGTCCAGAGTAGATAGTGCATATGTGCCTTCATAAAATGCTTGTTATAGCTGAACGATGGACCTGCAACATGTAAATACAGAAAAGAATTTTAAAAGAAGTCTAAAGTAATCTTAAATAACATTTAAGCTTGCTTAAAATAGGGATCTGGGGGTGGTTTTCTGTAGTGTTTTGTGTGTGCTGTGAGCTAATTGCATTCTAATTGGGGTTTCTGATAGCTGGACAAAATGGCAGAAGAGATGGAGAAGAGCAAGAATGAATATGAACAGAAACTGAAGCAAATAGGATGCTTTGTGGACTCATCTTCAGTAACTTTTCTGCAGGTATGGCATTTGGAGGAGAAGCATTTGCATTGTAATGCCTGTTAAAATTCATTCAGAGGGACTAAAAACTTTACAGAATTCTTCCAGCCTGGGATCAGAAATGTCACCCTAATAAAATCCTATTCACCTTGTATTTTAACTTGAAAATTCCTGGTAGGCAGATATAGTCAAGTATTAAAAAGTGTTAAAAATATGTAGGGGAAATAGTTCTTTAATTCTTTGTGGGTTTTTTTTTCCTCTTATAGTGTCCAAAGACTCACCCTAAATTTGATGTGAATTTGGCAAAGCTCTTGGAAACTCATGAGCAAGAAATAGCCTATCGGAGAGCTTCTGCCATAAATCTGGAGCACCTTGTACATGAACTCAATGAAGAAAGAAGAGCAAAAAATGATGAAATCCTAAGGCTGAAGGTACCATCATCTCCACAGGCAGATTGTAAAGTTAAAATTAAAACAAAATAACAGAGTTTAGGTTTTTAATAAGCTCTGCTCAGAAATCTTCATTAAAGGAGGACTCGGTTTTTGGTCTTTTCTTTACCTAAGCTGGGAATAAATGGTGACAACTTGCTTGAGATGTCCAAATATCACATTGTCCCATGGTCTGAGTTGTTTCATGGTCAAGAGTATCAAAAATTAACATCATTTTTGCTGATGAAACTGTTCAGATTGTAAATCAAGTTTCTAATGAAAACTGTAAATGGAAGGGTGATGCAGGTCTTTTCCAGAGAACTATGTCTGTGTTCTTTGTGTTCTGTTTTACTCTATTACATTTTCAACACAAAAAGAAAACAAGTATTTAATCTTCTAATAAAAAATTTCTAATTTTGCTTAGGAGCAATTAAATGAGCTGGAGAATTTGCGCCAGGAAATGCAGATATTAGTAGAGAATAACAGGAGTTTACAGAGCCTTGTTGAAGCTCAGAGACTAAACAAGAACAGGTAAAGTAAAAATAAAACAAAAATAACCTGTCTTAACCTGAGATAAATTTAGTGGTGCTATTTGAAATTTAATCTTCTATATTGTTCTTGTAATTGAAGACTGGTTCAGCCTTCTATCTGAACGCTGCTTACTGACTTGGAAATGTTATTGTCTTTAAATCACAAATTTTTACATGTAAAATAAAATAAATATAAAATAAAATAATTACATTCTGGTTTCCATATTTGAGGGTAAGGAATGAAATTCCTACAAAAAGACAATCATGAGATTTGGTTCACACTAATCTGTGCAGTTTATTTTGGATAGAAGATATTTTGGTTTGTGTCTTACTTTCTTTTTCAAATATTTAAAGAACTGAATCTCCTGGCTTGCCTCTCATGAAAATACAATTTAACTGGCAGCAAGTAATGCTGTGATATTAATAATAATTCATTTTCAGGGGCCAAGTAAACACTAACTTAATTCTAGGTAGAAGTTTCAATCTTGGGGTTGTTTTTTTTTGCCTTGTAAATATATATTTTTTTAATATTTTCCAGAATTTTCTCTCTATTCAATGAAGTATCAGCATTGTCAGTTTTCCAGCTCTTTGTTACTAGCAGAATAAAGTTTCCAAGTCTTCTGAATACATATCCCTTTTACCTTCTTAAATTGTACCTTCTTGTAAGCAGGAGCTGTGTGCACATAGAATTATAGAATGGCTTGAGTTGGAAGGGACCTTAAAAATCATCTAATTCCAGCCCCCCTGCTATGGGCAGGAATATAAAATTTAGGCTCTTCCAGGGTTTTTATGGTATTTAGTATTCTGGGTGCAAACATATGTCACTTACTGGTTTAATCTGGAGAAGATGCTGTTTTTACAACTGGCTTCCTCTATTTGTGAGCAACTTTTCTCCTTCTTGCATTTCTCAGTGACCAGAAACTTCCTGAAGTTCAGTGTCTCAAAAGGAAAGAGGAAGAGGCTGCTGATGACCAACTGGCCAAGGTATATTTCCCTTACATGAGTTGTGGTTTCCCTGCTGTGAAGGATTAACTTTTCCTATTCTGTGGTAGTGAAACAAACAATTTCCAGTGAATTCTCACAGCTGCAGAGCCTGACATCCACTTCTAAAAGACAGAAGCCTTCAGAGAAGTGTCGGATTGCACAATAAGCAAAACCACAGTGAATTTGACTCATCTTCACAGAAAGTGAAGTTTGTGTCACTGGCTAATGGCAGGGCTCTGCCCAAGGGAAGTTTAAGGTCACAGTGGATGTTGCTGTCGGTCTTCCAGGCAGAACAACCCCCTGTTAGAGTTCTGCTGTGTAAGAACGTGCAGAGACACTGCTCTGAGTTTCTTGTGGTGGCACAAAATTGTGCAAACAGCAAAGATGTGAATTTATTAGACAGCACTATGATTTTGGTAGCATCTGGAGTGAGATTCATCCATCATCACTCATGGATAAGTTCAAATAGATGTGCATTAAGAATGTAACTAGTATTTTTTAATTTTACAGAATAAAGCAGTGGAGGAGATGCTGAAAATCAAGGCAGAGTAAGTTTAAATGTTGTTCATTTGATGGCAAACTTGCATTAAACTTAAAAGGGATATTTAAGCAAAGAAATCTAAGGTCTGGAATTATAAAAGATGTGGTCTGTGAATGTTTACACTTCTGTAAGACACACACTGAGTTCTTACTCCTTCTCATCAGTAGGTGGTAGTAGCACCTATTACTACACTAAGAGTAGCATTGTATCATAAATATATTCTGAAACAGGTGAAACCACAGAAAAACTTCAAATGGAGGAGATATTTTTGAATTTTTTAAAACGTGTCCTAGGAGTTTTGTTTTATATGCAGTGAATTCTAAGCACAGACCTTCTTCAAATGAAATTGAAATAATAAACCTTTTAATTTTAAACTTGTTCTTTTTTATGCTGCCTTTTTTGTGCTACAGCTTGAATTGTGACAATTGGTTTTTATTAGAGTATTCCTAGATTGCTTGCACTGTTGTGCTAGTAGTCATAGGAATACAAATGTTTTGCACCTTTGGGTAGCAGTAAAGAAATAACATACTGAATTAATAGAAAAAAAATTATTTTAAATTTTTGCCCCTGTTATTTTTAATCTGTATTGTGGCTGAATATCCTAATATTTGATTTATTTATATACAATGCACTCCATTAAATAGAACTATCATATAAGGCTTAAGTTAACTTTTATGAATGTGGTCATTTCAGAGTAATTAACACTAAATTTTCCAGAAACCTAGTCTTGATTAGGGATTTTTTTTTTCTTGCTATTTGATGCGTTGAATTTTTAAACCTGTCTGGTCTTTAGAATAGCTTTTCTATAGTAGTGTTGGCCTCATACAAGGAGGAAAAAGGATTATTTTGTCATAAAGAAAACATCTTGCTAAATGCAGCAAGAGAATACTGGTTTTATTCAGCAAGTCTTCAGTGAAACAAAACTGACAGAACTTTTATTTATTGAATAGAAATGTGAAATGAATTAATATTGAGTAGATAGAGTGCTAAGTTTTTGATGTTGTGGTTTAATTCTCTGTAAGTTTGAAGGAATCAAACCATTGTCATGAAGCGGGAAATCGGTCTAAAGTGGATGGTCCTTCTGTTCCCAGGTTAAAGGAGCTCAGAGCATCTCTGTGCTGCTCAGGGATGTTTCTGAGCCATAAGGCTATTGAGAAATAGCCTCTATCTAGACAGGGGCAACTTAAAGAGCTGCAAAATTCATCTGGCATGGAGGAATGCGTGGTGTTCTTGCAGGTGGAAGCGTGGTGTTCTTGCAGGTGGAAGCGTGGTGTTCTTGCAGGTGGAAGCGTGGTGTTCTTGCAGGTGGAAGCGTGGTGTTCTTGCAGGTGGAAGCGTGGTGTTCTTGCAGGTTGAAGCGTGGTGTTCTTGCAGGTGGAAGCGTGGTGTTCTTGCAGGTGGAAGCGTGGTGTTCTTGCAGGTGGAAGCGTGGTGTTTGTTCCACAGATTGATTTGTGTGGAAGAAGCACACTGCTCAAAAAGAAGAGCAGCTCCAAAACATCAGCCAGCTCAAAGACTGGAGGNAGCGTGGTGTTCTTGCAGGTGGAAGCGTGGTGTTCTTGCAGGTGGAAGCGTGGTGTTCTTGCAGGTGGAAGCGTGGTGTTCTTGCAGGTGGAAGCGTGGTGTTCTTGCAGGTGGAAGCGTGGTGTTCTTGCAGGTGGATCTTCTGGATTTGTTCCACAGATTGATTTGTGTGGAAGAAGCACACTGCTCAAAAAGAAGAGCAGCTCCAAAACATCAGCCAGCTCAAAGACTGGAGGAAACTCGAGCTGTGAAGCAGAAGCAGTCGTGTTTCCTTCTGTTAGCACTGAGCTCTAAGGAAAATGAAGTCTCTCAAAAGAGAG
>VZTY01002402.1:0-14387 GCA_013400935.1 Turnix velox | reverse complement strand
CCAACCCAACCCAATCTATGATTAATGGAGGAGTCTAAAGCAAGCCAGTGCCATCTCCCTGGTCTTTTCTAGCTGCAACATCCAGATACTTTCTTTCTAACTGGATATCTCCTAGGTGTGGGATATATTGAAACACATCTTGCTGTCTCAACAGATTTATTACTGGGAGAGCGACGTCCTAAATGACACGGAGAAAGTGAAGGTCCTTTTTCTCCCAGAGACAACTGTCAGGCTCAAAAACCTGACCAGCCACACGAGGTACATGGTCTGCATCTCTGCTTTCAACGCTGCAGGGGATGGCCCCAGGAGCAGCCCCTCGCAGGGCAGGACACACCAGGCAGGTACAGGACCCCTCTCTGTTGCCTCAAAACTTCTGCATGAGAATGACCAGTGTGTCACTGGGCAGTGGGCTTTAGGAAATGGGTGGGTGCAGGTGTGTAGGTTTAGCTTTTAGATGGGTCATTTTGTTGTAACCATCTTGGGAGAAGAAATTGGGTTAAAGCAAGTAGAGAAAGTAGGAGGATCAGTTCCTTCACATGCTGGTCCAGAAGGTTTATGTGTCTGCTTTTGTCCTCAGCACCATTCTGAGGGTTTTTCCCTTCTCTCCCTACCTCCCTGCTTGCTTTTGAGCTCTGGCTTCATGCTCAAACAGCAGGGGTTTTGGGGTTTTTTTTAGGACAGGCTTGATTTTTGATTGATCACAGGATATTTAGGTCCAGCTGACAAATGCCATTCTCAGCTTGTTCCCATTAGATTTCAGCTGGACAAATAAAGCCAGTGTTTTATAATGTGTGTGGATAACAGATTTGACTACTCCTAGTGCAGTCCAATCTATTTGTAATTCTTTCAGCACCCAGTGCTCCCAGCTTCTTGGCGTTCTCTGAAATCACTTGCACTACCCTCAACGTGTCCTGGGGAGAGCCAACAGCAGCAAATGGAGTCCTGCAGGGTTATCGAGTAGTCTATGAGCCTTTGGCTCCTGTCCAAGGTAAGAAAGACCTCAGGTCATACATATTCATGGAGAAAAATGCCAGAAAAATACTGTGGTATCTTTTATCTCTGCCCAATTTCCCACTTGCTCTCTGCCTTTTTCCAAGAGGAGCCAGGTGGCAGAGGGTAAGTGAAACAATTCCACCTTTTTGCCAAAACACTTCAGCCAACTGTAATATTGTGGAATGCAGTTTTTTTGTCTGTCCTCTCTCATTACCCTGCACAAACTCTACCCTCTGTGATTTGAAAATTCATTTCCCTGCCATCCTTACCTGCTTGCAAGCAGGAAACCCTGAGACTGAGAGCTGCCCCGTGTCTTCCCCCGCCTTCAGCTTGGAAATTGCTGAGTCTGCTCCATCCCAGAATAGTCACCAGACACGTTTTGTGTTGCTTATCACATCGTGTGTCACTTTTGTTATCACAAAGATTGGCCCAGGCATCAAATGTGCTCGTCATCACTGGTACTGCTGCCTCTTTTGACAGGGGAGAGTAACTCTGATGGAGATTTAGAATCATAGAATGGTTTGGGTTGGGAGGGAGCTTCAAGATCATCTAGTTCCACCCCCCTGCCATGGGCAGGGACACCTCCCACTACACCAGGTTGCTCAATGCCTCATCCAGCTTGGCCTTAAACACCTCCAGGGATTGAGGGGACATCCACAACCTCTCTGGGCAACCTCTTCCAGGGTCTCACCACCCTGGAAGATCTAGTCCTTAGATCTAGTCTCATCTAGTTTCACAGCTTTTTCAAGGAGTATTTTTAACCCAGCTGGAGATTTAAGCTGGACCCACAGCAGTGTGATGGTCACAGTGGTCATTAATCAACACTGTGTGGCCTCAAACATGACAGAACACTGGGACAGGCAGCCCAGAGAAGGTGTTTGGTCTCCTCTTGAGATATTCCAAACCCCACCTGGATGCCTTTCTGGATGATCCTGCTCCAGCAGGAGGATTGGACTGGATGATGTCTTGAGGTCCCTTCCAACCCCTGCCATTCTATGATTCAGTTTCATTGTCACTGAGCAACCTGGTCTAGTGGGGGATGACCCTCCCTAAGGCAGGGGGGTTGAAACTGGATGATCATGAAGGTTCCTTCCAACCTAAACCATTCTATGATTCAGTCTGTGATTCATTCATTTGCCCAAACTGCACCAGAGAAGGGATTTGGTGGTTTCTCTGCAAACAAATGGAAATTAATTCCAAAGGTGAATTAGAAAAGATGACAAAAGTTTGTGGATGGTCTTATGAATATTTTTATATTCCTGGTAGATGGCCAGCAGTTCAATAGGATGTCCAGCTTTGGCTGTGTGACAGCAGGGAGAGTCATTTCAGCCATTGCCAATCCATTTGAAACTCTTTTTCCAGAGGCATAAGGGTATCAATCACTTGTATTTGCTCTCTCTGTCAGGAATAAAAGCCTCTATTGCCTGAATGTCCATGTCTCCTGCACTGAGAAACTTAGAGCTGGGAATGAAAACATGAGAATAAAAGCACTTTCAGCCTTTAAGATGGGCAGGTCTGAGCTCAAATTGCTGATGCAGAAAGCATTTGAAATTCTGAGCGAGAAATGTGTACAGGCTTTGCAGGAGGTTTGGGCTGTTTGGGCATTTTCTGCCTTTTATTTTTTCCTACACAAGGTTTAAGATTACAGATTTTCCCCCCTGAAAAGCTGGAAGTGTCAGATCTTGTTTTCTCTGCTTGCATTTGACTCAGCATCCTTGGAATCTGTGTTTTCTTCTCTTCCTCACCTCTGCCTGTGCTGTCTCGAACTCCAGGTTGTCTCTTTGAAGAGGACTCCTGACATGGTCAGGGAGGTTGTGGTGGGCTTTTACTCAGTCTCTTTGTTTTTTCACAAGGTGTTTTTTTCCAATTCAGAGAATGGTTTGGGTTGGAAGGGACCTTCAAGATCATCTAGTTCCAACCCCCCTGCCATGCGCAGGGACACCTCCCACTACACCAGGTTGTTCAGTGCCTCATCCAGCCTGGCCTTAAGCACCTCCAGGGATTGAGGGGGCATCCACAACCTCTCTGGGAAACCTCTTCCAGTGTCTCCCCACCCTCACAGGAAAGAACTTCTTTCTTAGATCCAGCCTAAATCTCCCCACTTCCAATTTGCATCCATTCCTCCTAGTCCTGCCATCCTGGACCCTATTCAAAAGTCCTATCCCAGCTTTTCTGTAGCCCCCTGAAGAGGGCATTGAAACGCTCCTCTGAGGTCTCCCCTAAACCTTCTCCAGGCTGAGAAGCCCAACTCCTTCAGCCCGTCCTCACAAGGGAGGTGCTCCAGCCCTCTCATCATCTTTGTGGCCCTCCTCTGTGCCTGCTCCAACAGCTCAATGTCCTTTTTTATGTTGAGGTCTCCTGAGGTGGACACAGTAACTCCAGTTGTGGCCTCACCAGAACTGAGCGGAGGGACAAAATCACCTCCCTTGACCTGCTTCTCTTTGAGGTTCCTTCCAACCCAAACCATTTTGTGATGGATGGACTGGATCCCCTTGAGGTTTTTCATCTGAGCATCCTCACCATTGTGTCACCTCCTGCCTTTCCCCACACAAGCCACTGTTAAAATCTGAGCATTTTGCCACACTTTCTGACAGTTCCTTAGCCTGCCTTCTCCCTGCTTGACCTTTTATTGTTTAAGCTTTACAGTGTTATGTTTTACATGGTAATAGACAACAGAATTGCCTCGGGGCCTTTTTTAACAGTTTTCTTTTTTTATGATTATAATTTTTTTCTTTTATCTGGAGCAGGACTTGAATATGACAGATGCTTCCTGATTTGTCTCGTAGAAATGACATAGTTCATGGAGGAAAGGAGAGAGCACTTTTATTGCCTCCTGGTTAACCTGGGGAAGATTCTCTGAATTATTAATTGTATCTGGGAGAAAACTTTGAACAGAAATCACTTGGATGTTAGTCTCTGTTTAACTGATAGAAACTGAAAGGACCATCTTGATTTGCATAAAATAAGCATCTGGATTGAAAACATCTTCCTTCTGCATTTTTCTGGAAAGACAAATGAGCAAAGTGCCTTCTCTGGAGGGAGAAACATTTTCCTCCTTCCTATCTTGTTAATTTGAAATGTTGTGTGCTTCTACAGCACCAGAAAAATGCCAACTGAACTCTGTAAAGTTGAACTTTCTGTTCTGCAAAATGTTTTGTAAACCAAATTCTTTACATTGGTTTCCTTTTACAAAATTTCCTTGAAAACTAGATTTTTTTTTTGTTTTTATTTTCAATGTATTCATCAATGCCCTTTATGCAGCATTGAGAACCTACATTAAAACCTTATATAGAATAATATAATAGTTTGGGTTGGAAGGGACCTTAAAGATCATCAAGTTCCAACCCCCCTGCAATAGGCAGGGACACCTCCCACTAGATCAGGCTGCTCAGTGCCTTGTCCAGCCTAGTTGCCCATCTTTATATAAACCATGATGCTGATTTTAATTCAGAGAATCATAGAATGGTTTGGGTTGGAAGGGACCATAAAGATCATCGAGTTCCAACCTGCCTGCCATGAGTAGGGACATCTAGATCACATCAAGACCAACCCTGTCCTGGCTAATAGTGCTTCCCAGGTTGCAGTGGCACTGGAAGTGCAGCACCTGGGAGATAAACATCCTTCATTCTACATTCCTGGTGATAAAAATGGAAAGGATAGGATGAGAACCTGGACCTTGTTTCCTTCTCTGGACAACATTGCAGGATATTTGGCAAAGGAGGATTGAAACAGGCTGCTCAGAAGGGTTGTGGAGTCTCCTCAGGAGACAATCAAACCCTACGTGGATGCCTTCCTGTGTGACCTGATCTGGGTTTCCTGCTCCAGCAGGGGGTCAGACTAAGATGATCTTTTGAGATCTCTTCCAATCCCTGACATTATAGAATCATAGAATGGTTTGGGTTGGAAGGGACCTTCAAGATGATCTAGTTCCAACCCCCCCTGCCATGGGCAGGGACACCTCCCACTACACCAGGTTGCTCAGTGCCTTGTCCAGCCTGGCCTTAAACACCCCCAGGGACTGAGGGGGCATCCACAACCTCTCTGGGCAACCTCTTCCAGTGTCTCACCACCCTCACAGCAAAGAGCTTCTTTCTTCTCTCCAGCCTAAATCTCCCCTCTTCCAAATTGCATCCATTACTCCTACTCCTGCCATCCTGGACCCTATTAAAAAGTCCTCCCCCAGCCTTTCTGTAGCCCCCTTCAGGTACTGAGAAGCTGCTGTGAGGTCCCCCCCTGAGCCTTCTCTTCTCCAGGCTGAGCAACCCCAACTCCTTCAGCCTGTCTGTGTTTCAGTGAGTAAGGCTTTGCTTGGGAAGCAGTCCACAACCTGCTCACCTCCTCCTTTCTCCCCCGAATCATTAGTGAACTTGCATATAGTCTCTTGGTAATTTCCCAGTTGTATTGTAAGGGTTTTTTTTTTCCTCGTCAGTACCCACTTATCAAGCTTAAACTCTAATTATACTTATCAGTGCTGAAAATTGGCTATTATTGCTACTTAAGCTCCCACTAATTGTAAGAAATACTTCCTTAGCAAACTGTTGGATCCTCTTCCTTGCCTTCTAGATGGAATAAGCTCTGCTTGATTTCTTTTTTTTTTTCTTTCTGCATCACAGCATTTTCTTGCTGGTTTTGTCTTTGTATCTTTGTGGATCTTACAGGGGTGAGTAAGGTGGTGACCGTGGATATTAAAGGGAACTGGCAGCGCTGGTTGAAGGTCCGAGATCTCACCAAGGGCATGACCTATTTATTCCGAGTTCAAGCCAGAACCATTGCCTATGGACCTGCCCTTCAAGCCAACGTCACAGCTGGGCCAGCAGAAGGTAAGTGGAGCCATAAAACCATGTCTCAAGCCTCATCAGTGGTAGAAATGTGGTTCAGCAGCAGGAAATAGTTCACTTCAGGGGGCTGAACTTGAATTTCCCAGCCCAGGAGAACTTGAATTTCCCAGCCCAGGAGAAGTTGAGTCACAGGTGCTCAGGGCATGATTCAGTGCATTTTTGCAACCATTGATTTAAGAAATTTCCTTTATTTCCTTTTTTTTTTGCCTGAAATGTCTGAGTCTGACGTGAACAGACAAAACAGAGTGAAGAAATAATAATGAAAGCAGACCAGGTGGGGGTTTCAAAGCAGTTTCAAAGCTGACCTTTCTCCTCTGTGGTGGAATCAGAACTGAAGAACTCTGCCCAAATCAGCAGATGTTAAAATCCAGAGAGAATTTACAATCACTTCCTCTTGACACTTGTGCACTGAGAAAAGGTTGGAAATATCCCAGGATGTCAAGAGGAGCAGCTGAATGGATTTCTCATGTCTGCACCAAAGGAGTTGGTTTTCTTCTTTGGCTGGAACTCAATGGTCTTTAAGGTCCCTTCCAACCCAAACCATTCTATGGTTCTATGATTTTGATAAACAGAGACTCTAAATGTCTTCCAGTGATAGCAGCCAGTCTGGTAAATCACTAAACACCAAGTTTATTGCAAGTGCAATAAGCTCTTACTTTCTGTTAACCAAGTAATTTAAAAAACCCCAATAAAAATACCTTGGTCACAGTAGAAGGAATGAATACTGCAGACTCTTCCTGATGCCACCACCATTTGCTGTTCTCTTTTGATCCTTCAGGATCTCCCGGCTCCCCCCAGGAAATTCTGGTGACAAAATCTTCTTCTGGGCTGACCCTGCAATGGACTGAGGGAGAATCAGGAGAAAAACCCACCACAGGGTACATTATAGAGGCACGACCCTCAGGTAAGCCACAAGAAGTTCAAGGAGCTTGGTGTCTTCTGTGCTAAAAACCAGCCCAAAAGGGGAGATAATTTTTCATCCCAGTAAGATAATGGGATTTTTGTGAGAGAGCACTACAACCAGTGTTAAACCACTGCTGTTTTAGTAGATTTTCTCACATTTTGAAGCAGCCCACAGCAAATTACCCCGAGTGCTCTGGCTTTTTCACTGCATTCTGCATCACTGCCAAATGATCCAGCAGATGAGCTAATAGAGTTAATAATTAAAAGCTCACTTAAATGCTTATGATATCTTTCATGTGTAAGGACCAGAGAGTACTTGCAAACTGTGTTTTTTGAGGAGACCAGATAGAAATTCATCCTCTTTGGCTGCAGAATCCAGCAGCTAAGTACAGGACCAGGACTTTAGCACCATTTACACATCACTTTCCTCATTTGTTCTGCAAGAAGGGCATTGCTGGGGAGGGTGGGTGAGGAAAAATCCCCTCATTACCACGTTTTTCCTTGGTGTTTTCTCAGAAGTCTTTTGCTTCTGTGATTTGTGTCTTGCTGAGGCTGCTCCATGCTTTTTCTGGAAGTGGGGCTCAGTCATTTCAAATTTAGGCTGATGCTGCAGCCTGTTCCCAGCCTCTCCCAACTTGGTACCCCTTGAAAATGCAATATGCTCATACTTTCTGGCAACCAAGTCATTTAAAAAAAACCAATAAATGCTGTTTAGGGGGACCCCTGAGGTCCTGCACCTAGGTTGGGGCAACCCCAAGCACAGATACAGGGTGGGTGGAGAGTGGCTTGAGTGCAGCCCTGAAGAGAAGGGTTTAGGGGTGTCTCTGGAGGAGAATCTCAACATGAGCCAGCAGTGTGTGCTTGCAGCCCAGAAGCCAACCAGTCTTGGCTGCATCAAGAGAAGTGTGGCCAACAGGTCAAGGGAGGTGATATTGCCCCTTCCGTCTTAAAAATGCACAGCACAGGCGTGTGGTACCTGGTCTCTGGCTGTGCCAAGCTCTGCATGTGTGGAAGACACATCCCTAGGGATTTTGTGAAGCAGACCACACTCCAGTAGCATCAGTCCACCATGCCCAAATCCTTCCCATCCAGACGAATTCTACAGTGTTTTAAAAGCTCAGGTGAAAGCTCAAGAGAAGGATTTGGGGGTGTCAGTGGATGAAAAACTCAACATGAGTCAGCAGTGTGTGCTTTCGGCCCAGAAGCCAACCAGTCTTGGCTGCATCAAGAGAAGTGNGAACAGATCCAGAGGAGGGCCATGAAGATGATGAGAGGGCTGGAGCACCTCCATTTATGAGGACAGGCTGAAGGAGTTGGGGTTGTTCAGCCTGGAGAAGAGAAGGCTCAGAGGGGACCTCAGAGGAGCTTCTCAGTACCTGGAGGGGGCCACAGAAAGGCTGGGGTAGGACTTTTGAAAAGGCTGGACTAGGAGTGATGGATGCAAATTGGAAGAGGGGAGATTTAGGCTGGATATAAGAAAAAAAGTTCTTTCCTGTGAGGGTGGTGAGACACTGGAAGAGGTTTCCCATAGAGGCTGTGGATGCCCCCTCAATCCCTGGAGGTATTTAAGGCCAGGCTGGATGAGGCACTGAGCAACCTGGTGTAGTGGGAGGTGTCCCTGCCCATGGCAGGGGGGTTAGAACTAGATGATCTTTAAGGTCCCTTCCAAGCCAAACCATTCTATGATTCTATGATCATTTCCCTCCCGTTTGACAGTGAGTTCTGGTAAGTCTTTGCTGAGTGCAGTTTTGAAGCTGGTGATGTATCTACCAGATACTTGCTCCACGTGGGCTGTGTTTGAATGTCACCGTGTCAAAAGCTTTGCTGAAGTCAGGATAGATGATGTCTGCTCTTTGTCCTTTATTGACAAGGTCTGCTACCCTGCCACAAAAGGAAATTAGACATGATTTATACTTGACACATCCCTGTTGGCTGCTTGTTCTTTCTTTCTTTGCTTGTAGGTGCTTGCATGTTGCTTGATTATGTATTGATTAAATGCAAGTTTATCTGTTTGATTATCGAAAGGATCCCAAAGTGTTTCTAGTGTGTGTCTGGAATGTAAGATTGAATTTAAAACCAATAACTACATTTAACTTGACCAGTAACAACATCATGACTTGCCTTGCTGTGGTAATCACTGAAGATGCACATTTCCATACTTGCAACAGGCAGGATTTGCTCTGTTCTGGCCCTGAAATTTCTTCCTAAATTCTGTCAATTAACCTGATGATTGTTCTCAAAGCAAAGTGAAGGAAAATTAATACCTTCCCAAGGCATTGGAGTTTTTCAGAGTGATGAAGAGGGTTTTCTTTTTTTTTAATTAGAGACCTGATGCCACCAATGTCACCTTATTGATTTCTGCCCTTATTTCTTCATAGGTGAAAAAACCCACCTTGTCTTATTCGAATATAATTTTTTGGATAGTGAGTTGTACCAGAGATGTTCACTGAAGCTCAGTTAGAACCTTATTTTGACTCTGGAGGTGTTTAAGGCCAGGCTGAATGAGGCATTGAGCAACCTGATGTAGTGGGAGGTGTCCCTGCCCATGGCAGGGGGTTGGAACTAGATGATCTTAAAGGTCTCTTCCAAAAGAGGTCTCTTCCAAGGTCTCTTCTAAAATCAGGGGGTTTTTTTGAGTAAGCATGTTTTTTGGCTTTTTTTAACCAAATTTTTGGGGATTTTTCCAATTTTAGGATTTTTTTTGCCCAAGTTTTGGTCTTTTTACCCATTTTTGGGGTTCTCCCCATTTTTANTGGCTTTTTTTAACCAAATTTTCGGGGATTTTTTCCAATTTTAGGATTTTTTTTGCCCAAGTTTTGGTCTTTTTACCCATTTTTGGGGTTCTCCCCATTTTTAGAATCCATTTCCCTCCCATTTTGGGTCATTTTGAGGCAAAGCCCCCCAAAAATTTGAGGGATTTTTAGATTTTTGCTCCAATTTCAAGGATTTTTGCCCATCTTTTTGGCTTTTTTAAACCAAATTTAGGGGTTTTTTTCCCAAATTTCAGGGTGTTTTGCCCATTTTTGGGGTCCTTCCCCACCCCCTTTTGCCCTTTTCCCCAATTTTAAGGAAAAAAAAAAAAAATAAAAATTTGAGCATTTTTAGATTCAAGGATTTTTGCCCCATTTTTTTGCTTTCTTAAAACAANAAGGAGAAAAAAAAAACATAAAAATATGAGCATTTTTAGATTTTTGCTCCAATTTCAAGGATTTTTCCCCATTTTTTTGCTTTCTTAAAACAAATCTTGTTTTTTTTCCCAATTTTACGATTTTTTTTCCCCAACTTTGGGGCTTTTCACCCATCTTTGGGGCAAAACCCCAATTTTGAGCTTCTTTTTGGCCTTTTCCCTCCCCCATTTTGGCTCATTTTGAGGCCAAAATCCCCCAAACTTGGAGCTTTTTTTCAATTCCTGCCACATTTTTTGGCTTTTTTAACCAAATTTTGGTGGTATCCTGCAGCTCATAGTTGGATTATCTGGGAGCTGGAAATTCAACTGTTGCAAGTGGTGACGTTGCAAACTCACCTCATCTTTGGGGGTGAGTCTCACCCCTGAATATGAAGCAACATTTTTCAGTTCAAGGCCAAGAATGTAGGTTTGTGGCCCCCCTCTTTTTTGAGCAGGGAAGAAAACAGTCACTCCAAAGCAGATCTGAGCTGCATTAACCCCAGGTCAGTCCTTCTGGCCCCACTCCACTGATCCTGGGAACACACAGGAGAGCTCTTATTCTCCTCCTATTGCAACCTGACTGTCGAAGCATTTAATTCCTCTTCAGATTATTTTAATCCTATTCATGCTGCTCTTGCAAATGAACTGGGCATTTGTATGCTGGATTCTCATCCTTCTTTCTGGTTGCAGCTGTAGGAAGCGTGAAATGGGATCCAGGAGAGGAGACAGGCTAATTGGGACATTGGTTTATTCCTTCCAAGAGCTTGGTTTTCCTTTCTCTGCANATTTTTGCTCCAATTTCAAGGATTTTTCCCCATTTTTTTGCTTTCTTAAAACAAATCTTGTTTTTTTTCCCAATTTTACGATTTTTTTTCCCCAACTTTGGGGCTTTTCACCCATCTTTGGGGCAAAACCCCAATTTTGATCTTCTTCTTGGCCTTTTCCCTCCCCCATTTTGGCTCATTTTGAGGCCAAAATCCCCCAAACTTGGAGGTTTTTTTCAATTCCTGCCACATTTTTTGGCTTTTTTTAACCAAATTTTGGGGGTATCCTGCAGCCCACAGTTGGATTATCTGGGAGCTGGAAATTCAACTGTTGCAAGTGGTGACGTTGCAAACTCACCTCATCTTTGGGGGTGAGTCTCACCCCTGAATATGAAGCAACATTTTTCAGTTCAAGGCCAAGAATGTAGGTTTGTGGCCCCCCTCTTTTTTGAGCAGGGAAGAAAACAGTCACTCCAAAGCAGATCTGAGCTGCATTAACCCCAGGTCAGTCCTTCTGGCCCCACTCCACTGATCCTGGGAACACACAGGAGAGCTCTTATTCTCCTCCTATTGCAACCTGACTGTCGAAGCATTTAATTCCTCTTCAGATTATTTTAATCCTATTCATGCTGCTCTTGCAAATGAACTGGGCATTTGTATGCTGGATTCTCATCCTTCTTTCTGGTTGCAGCTGTAGGAAGCGTGAAATGGGATCCAGGAGAGGAGACAGGCTAATTGGGACATTGGTTTATTCCTTCCAAGAGCTTGGTTTTCCTTTCTCTGCAGCTTTTCTTCCCCTTCTCTGCACGGAGGAGCCTGAAATGTGAAGCAGGAGGTTAACAAAAGCAGGGAACTAATTCCTCCTGTCAGGGCTGGTCATTCAGAGCAGCTTCTGCTTTCCTTCTGAGGAAAGGCTGAGGGAGCTGGGTCTCTGCAGCTTGGAGAACAGGAGAATGAGGGGTGACCTCATTCATGTTGATAAGTATGGAAAGGGTGAGTGTCAGGAGGATGGAGCCAGGCTCTTCTCAGTCACCTCCAAAGGCAGGACAAGGGGCAATGTGTGCAAGCTTGAACACAGGAGGTTCTATAGAAATAGAAGAAAAAGCTTTGTCAGGATGAGGGTGAGAAGAGTGTCCCAGGCTGCCCAGAGAGGGTGTAGGGTCTCCTTCTCTGGACACATTCAAATCCTACCTGGACACCGTCCTGTGTGACCTGGTCTGGGTGTTCCTGATCCAGGATGCCCCCTCCTTGGAGGTGTTTAAGGCCAGGCTGGATGAGGCTCTGAGCAACCTGGTGTAGTAGGAGATGTCCCTGCCCACGGCAGAGGGTTTGGAGCTAGATTATCTTTAAGGTCCCTTCCAGCCCAAACCATTCTATGATCTCTTGATGTCCCTTCCAACCCCTGACATCCTGTGATTCTGGTTTAATTATAATTGGAAGATTTTGCTTCTCCATGATGACCAGCAGAGCGTGGATTGGATCAACCTTTGTTTTTAAGGAACTGTTGTCCAAGAGACTCATGTCCTTCACATGAAATTGAGGAGGAAGAAAAGATATTCATTCTTCTGAGCTCAAACAAGGGGCACGAAGCAGACAGCTGAAGAGCTTTAGCTTGTTGCCAATATTTAAATGCAATACCACCATCACCACCACCTTAGTGTTTCACATCTCAAGTGTCATCTATTATAGGCTTCATTACCCCAAATGTTAAATGCTGTATCATCTCATTTTCCCTGCAGTGGCTCCCTGCCAAGACTGTTCTTTCAGAGCAGGAGGGTGGCTTTCTCTCAGGAGTGGCAGACCCTACCCCGTTTTTGTCACTTCCCTTGGAGTTTTCAGTGCCCTGCTGTGTCTCCCAGGGATCCCTCTGCCCTGCTGGGTTTAGCAGTGATGGCTGCAGGCACCTAGGAATGTGGGAGGTGTCCCTGCCCATGGCAGAGGGTTGGATCTAGGTGATCTTGAAGGTCCCTTCCAACCCAAACCATTCAGTGTTTCTATGATTCATTTTATCTCCCCATTTCTTTCTTGGATTTATGGAAGGTGATCATCCTGACTGTCTCCTCTGCTTTCAGATTCTACTCAAACACAAGTATGGAGCAGGAAAACTGATATTTTTTCTAGAATGATGTATGCTAGAGGAAGACATTATGGGAAGAGAAGGGTTTTTCTTCAACTTCTCTGTCCTCAGGGAAATGGATTCTGGGTTTAGCTCTTTGTGCATTCCAAGAAATGCAATTAAACATCTCACTAAACACTCCCTTGATGTCAGCTGGGCTGGCTGAGGGATGGGGATCACATCCTGCCTCAGATTTTCTATGCAGAGGGAAAGTTACACCTGATCTGGGTGTTCCTGCTCCAGCAGGGGTGGGTTGGATTTGATGATCTCTTGAGGTTCCTTCCAATCCCTGACATTCTGAGAAGTGGGACAATGATGATGAGGTTCCCAGTGCTGCAAGAGGTTGTGGAGGAGCTGGTCTCATCCCTCTTTCCTTAACCTCATGCCACATCTAGATTTGGGGTAGGGCTTTTTAATAGGGTACAAGATGGCAGGACTGGGAGTAATGGATGCAAATTGGAAGAGGGGAGATTTAGGCTGGGTCTAAGAAGGAAGTTCTTTGCTGTGAGGGTGGTGAGACACTGGAAGAGGTTGCCCAGAGAGGCTGTGGATGCCCCCTCAATCCCTGGACGTGTTTAAGGCCAGGCTGGAGGAGGCATTGAGCAACCTGGTGTAGTGGGAGGTGTCCCTGCCCATGGCAGGGGGGTTGGAACTAGATGATCTTGAAGGTCCCTTCCAACCCAAACCATTCTGTGTGATCTCCTCTCACTGAACTGTGCTTTCATGGTGGGCATGTGGCCTTTGAAGTCTTCCAAGACATTCCTTCCCAGTTTTCTCCTATCAACCAAGGAAGTTTTTGCCTAACAGCCTAGGGATCTGAGCTACCAGGAGTGCACATGGACATGTTTCTGCTGAGCATGACACCTTCATACATGGATTTGTCTGTTGTGGTCATCTCCACCAGCTATGTAGGTGTTTGATCAATGTGCTGCATGGCATGTATGTTCAACCTAAGATGAGGTGATAGGGATTTTGTCTTCTTCTCCCTCTCCCCATGATGTGTTTTGGGTGACTTATGCCCACTGGGAAAGAATTATATCTCAACATGCTTCCAGTAATAACATTTCAGGTGCTCTGGCTGATATGAACAGGCCACTTAAAGCTCAGATCAGCCACAAATCATGATGTTAAGACACAGACATGTCAGCCAAGTGTTTTCCATCTTTCCCAAGAAGATCAGCTCCATGAAGGCAGCAGGCATTTTGGGGAAGAACCCATCTTAATTCAAGTAGAGATTGTCTTTCCCTCACCCCCAGGACAGATTTCCCTTTAATTTCCTTTCTGTTGTCTTGAGTGATGTTTTTTTATGGTTTCTTCCCTTTCTGTTTCTTTGGGTTTTATTTAAACAAATGAGGGAGCACAGTGTCAAACATGGACATGAACCAGCAAAAGTCAGTAAATTCAAAGTGAAAGGTGCAGCTGCGTTGCCAGTGTCTGCCACGGGGCCTTTGGTTCTCCTCTGCCTGTGGGTGACATGATGGCTTGTCAGCCTTCACTTTCCATTCTCCTCCATTCCCTGCTTCTGCATGGCAATCCAACCTCTGACAAATAAACCCAGGTTGTCATTTTGGCCACTGCAGGAGAAACAAAAATCATAGAATCACAGA
>VZTY01002395.1:789-14942 GCA_013400935.1 Turnix velox | reverse complement strand
CAGGCTGAACAACCCCAAAAACTCTGAGAAGGAAGACAAACTCTATTTAGGCACATTTCTACCTCTTTATTCTGCCCAGCTGAGAAGAACAAACATCTCCTACAGCTTTTTTTTTTCCCACATTTCCGTTTTTTTTAAAATGCATGAGGTGGGTGGCAAGGTTAGATGAGAAGGACAGAGTCACTGATGAGGCTGTGAGAAAAGCTGTCAATTTGTGTCACCTTTTGGTGTCCCAGAGGCAAGCTCTGGGAAGGTACCAATAGCTTGGTAGATCTCATAACCCAGTTTGGATTGATCACAATGTTCTCCATGAGGAGACACTGGAAAGGCTTGCCTAGAGAGGTGGTGGAGGCTCCATCCCTAGATACATCCAAGGTCAGGCTTGCTGAGGTTCTGAGCAACCTTATCTAGTGCAGGATGTCCCTGCTCACTGCAGGGGGTTGGACTTGGAAGGTCCCTTCCAACCCAGTGATTCAATTCTTTTTCCTCAGGGATTCAAGATGGCCTTGGAAGGTCCCTTCCAACCCAATGATTATATGCTTTTTGCCCAAGGATTTTGTCCATCCTTGATTTTTGGCCATTCTCAAAAGAAGGATTTCATGGTTATCACATCTTTTCCTGTTGTCAGAACCTTGGGGAAGGGGAAAATAGCACAGAGAATTGGGAAGAGGAGGTAGGATGGGCATTTGGGCCACACCATGAGGGGTTTTTTTGGGTTGATGATGCTGATTCAGTCTCTCTGTTCCCTGTCTCCTCTAAAAGATGGACACATCCAATTTGCATGGTGTCCTACAGGACCTGACATGGTCTCCTTTGAGACTGGGCAAGCTCAGGCTGTGATTTATTTTTCTTTCCTGGGGTTTGTGACTGAATCAGACAGGGGGAGAGAGGAAGTGAAGCTTTGTTCTTTCTCAAGATTTATTTCGTTACATCTGCAACAAGTCAAGAAGAGAACAGGGTAGAAAGGCTTTTGGTTTTGGGCCTGGAACAAAGCTCAGTACTTGAGATAAACAAATGGAGGGGGGGGGGAAGGAATTATCAAAGAAAGAGCTGGCCACAGACTTTGTTATGAGCTTTACCGTAACAAGCTGAGAAACTTTGGTAACTTAAACCAAACTGAAAGCAGAAAGGAGTCTGGGGTGTAAAAGAGGAGAAGCAGATGATTGGAGGTACCTCCAGGAGGAAAAATGTTCTGTCTCTTTGCCTACCTGTCCATCTTACCTCTTGTATGTGTAAATATTTGACATGGAAAACATCCCAAGATTTGGAGGAGAGGACCCAGCAGATATCTTAGGTCTGTGAGTTGATTTTTAGGTAGCCATGAGGGGTGACCTTGTTAATCTCTATAAATATGTAAAGGGTGAGTGTCAGGAGGATGGAGCCAGGATCTTCTCAGTGACCTCCAATGACAGGACAAGGGGCAATGGGTGCAAGCTGGAACACAGGAGGTTCCACAGAAATAGGAGAAGAAACTCTGTGAGGGTGAGGGTGAGAGAAGAGTGTCCCAGGCTGCCCAGAGAGGGTGTGGGGTCTCCTTCTCTTGACAATTTCCTCCGACGCCTGGACACCTTCCTCTGGGACCTGATCTGGGTTTTCCTGCTCTAGCAGGGGGATTGGACTTGATGATCTCTTGAGGTCCCCTCCTATCCCTGATAGTCTGTGTAGCTGCTGATTCTGTGATGAACAAGCTGTTGACTCACACATCAAGTGAAGCAGCCATGATCTCTTAGTTTTTACAACAGTAGATACCCAAGAGCAAGACAAAATGTAGGTATTGACACAGCAGGGAATTGCCAGTGTGTTTTACCTGCCAGGTGTGATGTGCCCAAAGCTCCATGTGGAGAAGTTCTTCCCCATGAAGGTGGTGAGACACTGGCCCAGGCTGCCCAGAAGGGTGGTGGTGGTCCCATCCCTGGAGACATCCAAGTCCAAGCTTGCTGAGGCTCTGAGCAACCTCATCTAATGCAGGATGTCCCTGTCACTGCAGGGGGTTGGACTAGGTGGCCTCAGAAGGTCCCTTCCAACTCGATGTGTTCTATGATTTCAAGCACACAGAAGATTTTTCCAAGCTGGATGCAAATTTTTCAAGTATTTTATTGCAAGTAATTTTCCAAAAGAATTTGCAAAGCAATGATGACACCTTCTCCAAGTTTCCACTTTGCTGTTACTAATTCCTACCTGGTGGTGTTCAGTTTCTTCATGCAGTTCAGAAGAGAGGGTGAAAAAGAGCAAAAGATCTGAGAGATGCAGTGTTGGTTGAAAGAATAGAATTTATTTCTCTGTGGGGAAAAAAAAAATAATAAAAAGGAGAAGTAATGAAGGCTTCATTTTCATGGTGTTAAATTAACAACAGCGAAAGCTGCTCAAAGGAATAAACTGCATGTTAAGTAAATTTAAAAGAATTAGTGTAAAATGAATGCCAGCTTGCTCTGGCCAGTGTTTGCAAACCCTGAGTCACTAAAATCCCTTCCAGCACCTCCTCAGAAGCTCAGAGGAGCGTGCCTGTGGCATCCACCCCTCACACATCCTTAGGACCACAGTGTCCCTCCCAGAAGGTTGGTGAGAAGGTTGGTGGGACTTGAAGATGATGAGCACCTCCCCTCTGAGGACAGGCTGAAGGAGTTGGGGTTGTTCATTCTGGAGAGGAGAAGGCTCAGGAGGGACCTCATAGTGACTTATCTGTCACTGAAGGGGGCTACAGAAAGGCTGGGGTAGGACTTTTTAATAGGGTGCATGATGTCAGGACTAGGAGGAATGGATGAAAATTGGAAGAGGGAAGATTTAAGCTGGAGAAAAGAAAGAAATTATTTGCTGTGAGGGTGGTGAGACACTGGAAGAGGTTGCCCAGAGAGGCTGTGGATGCCCCCTCAATCCCTGGAGGTGTTTAAGGCCAGGCTGGATGAGACACTGAGCAACCTGGTGTAGTGGGAGGTGTCCCTGCCCATGGCAGGGGGGTTGGAATTGGATGATCTTGAAGGTCCCTTCCAACACAAACCATTCTATGATTCTATGACTCTCAGCAGCAGAGATAACCCCTCCAGAGGGCAGGTCACCCACTGCCAGGTTCTGACAGCATCTCTCCGTGCTGAGTGCTCCTTATCTGACTGATACCTTACCAAGCCTGTCCAGGGCAAGGCTGGAGAGATAGCAAAGTGGCACAATTAGCACTAATTAGCCTTGTGAGAAGCTCATCCTGCAGCAGTTCTTAGGATGGAGCTGATCCATGCCTCCTGCTCCCTCCAGAGAAGCTGGTGGTGTTGGGTGGACATTGACCTGGTGGCCATGATGGGGTTTGTGCTGCTGGTTCCCTTTCATTGCTGCATGTGATGGGGCTGGATTTGAGAGCAAAGATGACAGGAAAATGTGGCAATGGTGGAGGCCACTCCACCCTGAGGGTAGAAGGGTGCACCTCTACTTGGGTGGAGCTCAAGTCACTCCATGATGCTGTAAAGACATTAGTCTTATTGAAAGTGGCCACGCTGATCTTCCATGTGATGACCATCAAACTCTTTGCTGAGACCTTCTCCTCCTCACTGGTCTGCTGGGATAAGAAAATCTCCATCTGGTGGGAAATCCAGAGGACTTGAAAACCTGAGTCACTCTAGTCCGATGATACTGAGGCAGCAAAGCCCTTGAGATGATCCAGTCATCAGAACATCCCATAGAAGAGGAGAAAACCTCAGTAAAGATGAAATTTGGGTTATTTTGTGCAAACTGGTTTGCACTGGCAACCTGTCTCACCCAGGGATGGGGAGGTTTGCTCCAATTTCTTGCTCCAAAAGTTGGTTTTTTGCCTACACCTTCACCTTTAAGAGGAAGGTTGTAGTGTCTCCAACCCTGCAGTATGGTCAGGGATGTCCTCCCTCCACACCCTACAGCTTGTGCATGGATAAAAGCTTCACATATGACATCTCCAAGCTGAAGGGTTGGCCATAAGTCACTGGTGTTGCTGGCCAGAAACCTGTGGAGCAGAAGGGAAATGGTTTTGGTGGCAGAACTACAAATACTCAATAAAGCATGGCTTGTTTCCTTGGCTTTTTTTTTTTTTTTAATGTGGTTCTGTGCTGACTTCTGGTCCCCCCCTAATTCACAGCAGAAGTGAAGCAGAGTGTGGTAGAGATTGAGCATGAATCCTTTGCAGCCTTGGTTCTTGGGAACAATTACAGAAGTTTCCTCTTCTTCTCCTGCCAAGCTGTGATATGAAATCATTTGCTGGGTTCCTGTTCCCATGGAAACAATTAGTTTTTGTACCTTTTTTTTTTTTTTCTTCTTTTTGGGTTCCACATCAATGAAGAGATTAACTAAGTGAAGGCCAGCACTTCATAAATGGGTGGTCTCACGCAATAACCAAGTAGCTACCAAGCACCACAGCTTTAAATGGGCTTCAAATGTAACAGAACCAGCTCCTTGAGGCACTTGGGAGTGAGTGAACATTTGGGAGTCACTTAGGAGCCAAAAATACCAAAAATACCAAATGTGGGTGTTTAGGTGTTGCAGCATTTACTGTTTTTTTGAATAAAGACCTCATTTCTTTCTCAAAGGAGCTGGTTGTCTTGAGCCATCTTCAGGAAAAGGTTGAAGAACCTGCTGTGGACCTCAGCTGCTGAGGACACCAAGTCCATCTTCTGCTGGTCCAACTACCAAGGGTGGGAGAGATGCAGGAGACCTCATAGGGACGTGCCTGGTCACACCTCCCCTCTCCCTTCCTCCCTTTCCAACCCCCAAACCTTTTTCCAAGGACTTTCTCAACATATTTTCTTCTTAAAACAAAATATACAAAGAGTCCACCCCAGACTGGAGTGGAATTCAGGGGCTCTGCTTTCTCCCTCCCCAGCACATCTGGGAGCCTTTCCTTCACAGAGCTGAGCAGCTGCACAGAGAGACAAGAAGGGAGGGAGAGATGGAGAAAAGGAAGGAGAGAGGGAGGCTCTGCCACAAAGAAAATCCAGGGATGAAATGAGAATTAAATTCAGGGATGGGTGGCTCAGCCCTGAGGCTCAACAGAAGGACAGGGACAAGGTGGCAGGGAGCTACAGCCTGGGCTGGGTGATGGGCAGGGCTGACTCTTACCATACTCCAAACTTAGTAATTAAATCATGAAAATGAGCCACTTTTGGTTTAAACTTTTCAGTAGGAGTCAGAGTAGCATTTTTTTAATGAGCAGTTCAGGAAGACTTGAGCAGGATAGGCTTAGGGTAGACTTTAGGAAGAAATTCTTCCTCATGAGGGTGGTGAGACACTGGCCCAGGTTGCCCAGAGAGGTGGTGGAGGCCCCATTCCTGAAGATATTCAAGATTAATTACTCAGAAATTACTTAAATGAGACATTAGGAAGAAATTCTTCCCCATTAGGGTGGTGGGACACAGTTCCAAGTTGCCCACAGAGGTGGTGGAGACCCCATCGAGCCTGGAGACACCCAAGGCCAGGCTTGCTGAGGCTCTGAGCAACCTCATCTAGTGCAGGATGTCCCTGTCACTGCAGGGGGTTGGACTAGATGGTCTTGGAAGGTCCCTTCCAACCCTATGATCCTATGAAAACTTCACCCTGCAACCCTGAATCCTTATTTTTCTGGGGTTGGAATTTTTGTCAAGACCAGCCCCTAGAGGGAAGGAAATTAATTTTTTTCCCCTTCATCCAAAAAAGAATTATACAAAAGTTGTGCAGTGAATAAATTACGTGATTCCAGTTTATTAACTTAAGAAAATACAAGTTTTGCTTGGAGCATTCTCTTTCCTCCCTCTTTATTGAGTAGATTTTGGGAAAATGGTGTGATGAACACAGAAATTTCTCTCCCTGTACCTCATGCATAGACAACATTCTGTGAACCCCTTCCACTGCCATTTCTTGGATTAAGGCAGTTTTTTGGCCCTTCTAAAACCAGCACAAGAGAAATTTCATGGAGAAGCTTCACACATGAGGGCTGAGCTGAGGTTTCACAGGGTTGACCTTCACCATCCTTCCTTGGTCCACTTGGACCAAGCTGCAGGATGAAGGACTGAGGTTTCACAGCATGAGAGCATCCTCATCTAGGAGACTTTCCAGATGATCCTCTGCCTAGTTGCAGGCAAACAACGTGGATGGGGCTGCAAATCCAGAGAGGAGAAAAAGCTCCAGCCTGGACTTAATGGGCCAGTGTGTAAACATCCCCCTGAAATCTCCCCGCAGAGCCTCAGCTGCCTCTCTGCTATTCCCCACTCCCCTTTTACCACCCAACCTCCTGACCTTGCCAAAAAATATATCTCTGAAGGGTTAGAGCTTGAGCCTGGAGCAGATGCTGATGCCTGGGACCAAGGGGTGGGTGGCCTGAGGGCTGGACAGTGCAACATTCCTCTGCAGGGTCTCTGGTTAGAGATAAGGAAGCCCCACACTGTGATTTACTCCAAGGAAGCAGAGATTGAGGGAGATCCTGGCAGATGAGGCAGGAAAAGTCTTGTGGAATAAAAACCTTTCAGTCTGTAATGGTTTGCTTTAGTAAAAACATCTCATTACATCCAGCTAAAAGCACCACACTGGTCTGGACCACAAGCCATTGCTCACAGCCTCAAAGCCCAAATGTCCCAGGGACTGAGCTCATGGATTTCTGCTTCAACTAACCCTGGCTGGGACAAACCCTTCTGGTTTTGCAACCCTCCTCGTGGTTGGGATCCCGTAAGAAGGGTGGGATAAAGAGCAGCAGCACTTCTAAATGAGAAAATCTCATGTGAGCTGCTCAGAATCCCTATCTGGGGTCTGGGAAGGGTCAAAAATGAGTTGAATTCCCCACTCCAGACTGGGCATACATCTATGAAACCAGCAACTCCCCAGTGCAACTGCTTTATCCAGCCAGAGGATGTTAGAACAGAAGGTGTCACCCCTCAAAACCCCTGCTGAAAGGTGGTAGCAGTGGTCTCTCTCTTCTGAAACTGCCCTAAGGTAGATTTGAGAGGACAAATCTGCAGTGGGTGAGCAGCAGGGTCTCTCTCTCTGCCTGGGAAGTCTGATCCTGCAATAGTCCCCATGCAATGTGGGTGCCTCCAGCTTCAGACAACAGGGAAACTGTGGTTCTAGGGTTACAGTTCTGGGTTGGAATGCTTTAAATCAAATCTTTTCACCTTCTTTAAAAAAAAAAAAATCACAAATTTACCTACAGCTGGATCTGCACTGTTTGAAAAGTCATAACCTGTTCCCAAAACAGCTGGATGGAAAAAGGTGTGAGTCACAGAATCACAGAATAATTTCATAAATTCATAATCAAGGTTGGAAGGGACCTTTCAGATCATCAAGTCCAACCATCAGCCCAACTCTGACAAGCCTCATACCTGGACGGGAACTTGAACCCCTGACCCTCAGATTAGGACCTGGAGAGGTCATCTAGTCCCATCCTCCTGCCAGAGCAGGAACACCCAGATCAGGTCCCACAGGAAGGTGTCCAGGTGGGGTTTGAATGTCTCCAGAGAAGGAGACCCCACACCCTCTCTGGGCAGCCTGGGACACTCTTCTCTCATCCTCACCCTGACAAAGTTTTTTCTTGCATTTCTGTGAAACCTCCTGTGTTCCTGTTTGCCCCTTCTCCTATCAATGGAGATCACTGAGAAGATCCTGGCTCCATCCTCCTGCCCCTCACCCTTTCCATATTTATAGAGATTAATGGGGTCACCCCTCAGTCTCCTCCAAGCTGCAGAGCCCCAGCTCCCTCAGCCTTCCCTCAGAAAGGAGATGCTCCAATCCCCTCATCATCTTCATGTCTCAAAGTCCTCAGTTCTGTGGCTCAACAGGACAGAAAGAGAACCCTGATAGAGCCTGAATTCTCTTCCCAGGGGATGAGTATCTTCAGGCAGTTTGCTGAAAGGATGGTGTCTGTGTCCCCACCACCCCTGCCTGACATTTCCTTCACCTCATCCCTCTCTGTGCTGCTCTCACTGAGCCAGCCCTGGGTGTGGAGAGAGAGCCAGTCCCACCAGTACACACCATGATGCAATCTCCCTGGAGGGACACTTCCTGGAAGTTCCAACCTCATAGCACATCCCAACTGGAGTGCAGATGCAATGCCAAGAAAAAAATGGGATGTATTGATGCACAGGTATGGTTAGAATGATTGTCAAGAAGGGTCTGGGCTGTGCACAAGATAATCAGAATCTGCATCTCCAGAAAGAGCTACTTCTGTAGTAAAAGTGATGCCACACTTAATGCTCTGCCTCTCATCTCTCCACACCTGCAGTTCTTCTCCCTGGGACACCCATTCCCCATGCAACCAGCTCCAGGGAGAACGTGGAGCTACCAACCAAGCCCTTTCCTGGGACTGGTTCTTCTTCTCATCCCTCTGGGTTGGAGCCAGTCCATGGTTTATGGTCCCTGCCCAGAAAATGCATTTCCATCCCTGGTGGGTGATAGTAGAGAAATAAGTTCAAGGAGAGAGGAGTGGGAGTTATGAACCCAGCAGGGTTGTGAACCCAGCTAAGGTCACACACCCATCTAAGGACATCAAACTCTTTTAATATATATAAATAACTCTTTTAATATATATAACCTCTTTTAATATATATAAACTCTCTTAATATATATAAAAAAGATTCTCTTTCATTGGGTTCAATAGAAGATTTTTGGAGTCCAAACACTTAGTTCTTTTTTTTTTTTAACTCTTCTGTGAGGACAGGTTGTGAGAGCTGGGGCTGGAGAAGGCTGTGGGGAGACCTTCTGGTGGTCCATCAGTGTCTGAAGGGACTACAGGAAAGCTGGGGAGGGGATGTTGGACAGGACATGGAGTGACAGGACAAGGGGCAATGGTTTGAAACTAGAGCAGGGCAGGGTTAGATGGGACACGAGGAAAAAGTTCTTCCCCATAAGGGTGGTGAGACCCTGGAAGAGGTCCCATCCAGCTTGGAGACATCCAAGGTCAGGCTTGCTGAGGCTTTGAGCAACCTCATCTAGTGCAGAATGTCCCTGTCACTGCAGGGAGGGTTGGACTGTATGACGTTTGAAGATCCCTTCCAACTCTATGATTTTTTTCTCCCTAGGAGAACAACAAGTTCTCCTCTTCGGCCCTTCTTTAAACAAACCCAAAGAGGTAGCACTAATAATCTGCTCAGGAGCCAACGACAGCCTCTTTCACCGCATCAGCACCAGGAGACAAATGATCTTGACCCTCTGGAAGGAGGCTCATCCACTCGAATCAGGTAACAAATAGAAAACACAGTTTCTGCAACAGTCTGCGAGGCAGAAACCTCCCCCCAGAGGAACAATAGGGCCATTGTGTTCCCCATCTGAGCACTCAGTGAGATCTCCTGCTCGGGGGCTGTGATGAATTAAAGGCTTTTCTGCAGCAGATGCCATTGCTGGTGGTTACTAAGAAAAGCACATTGTCCCCCGGTGCCTGCAGCAGGAGAAACTCCCCTCCTTCCTCTTCCCAGCATCATCCAAACTTGCAAAATAGTGGAGGGGAAGGTGATTACCAGGATTGGGGTGACTCAGCTCCATGCTAATTTCTCCCATTTGGTGGGATGTGGTTTCTCAATAAGCCAAAAAACTCTCTCTGAACAGCAGAGCTCGAGTGGATGGATGGATGGATACTGATATCTCAGTATACCTGAGATATCAGTATATACTGATACCTCTGCTGGACAAGGCAATAAGCAACCTGATCTAGTGGAAGGTGTCCCTGCATATAGCAGGGGGGTTGGAACTAGATGATCTTTAAGGTCCCTTCCAACCCAAACCATTCTATGATTCTATCTTCATGGGTACTGACATCTCTGTGACCATTCTATGATTCTGTCTCCTCCATATCTACTTAAGAAGGACATTAAGCTGTTGGAGCAGGTCCAGAGGAGGCCATGAAGATGATCAAAGGGCTGGAGCAACTCCCTTATGAAGACAGGCTGAAGGAGTTGGGGTTGTTCAGCTTGGAGAAGAGAAGGTTCAGGGGACATCTCAGAGTAGCTTCTCGGTGCCTGAAGGGGGCTACAGAAAGGCTGGGGTAGAACTTTTAAATAGAATATGTGATGGAAGGACTAGAAATAATGGATGTAAATTGGAAGAGGAGAGATTCAGGATAGATATAAGAAAGAAATTCTTTGCTGTGAGGGTAGTGAGACATTGGAAGAGGTTGCCCAGAGAGGTTGTGGATGCCCCCTCAATCCCTGGAGGTGTTCAAGACCAGGCTGGACAAGGCACTGAGCAGCCTGATCTAGTGGGAGGTGTCCCTGCCTATGGAAGGGGGGTTGGAACTAGATGATCTTGAAGATCCCTTCCAACCCAAACTATTCTGTGATTCTATGACTCAATATTTATGGCTTCTAGACTCTACCCTTGGACTTTCTCCAGGCTCAGCTGAACAAAAACATGGATCACCCGAGCTGGTGGTGGTGATGGACCTCCTTGGGTCAGGAGTTTGGGCTGGCAGGAGCATCAAGGCAGTAGGTTAGAAGGTATGGAGGCATCAGGGTTGATCCTATGAAATGGATGAGTGGCTTTGAGCCAAGTTCTCAATCTTCTCTTCACCATTTCCAGCTCTGAACACTCAGCCTGGTCTACATTGGATGGAAACTCCTCTTTTGGCTACAAGGGCAGAGGTAGAGACTACCTGACAGTGGGTTATGGGGCATTTCCAGTGTGGTCTCCACCCCTCCTCCCCCAGTTGAAAGCTGTAGCTGTTTGAACACCAGAACTGGTTCAAAGGGATCTGTTGGCACTTCTGATCCACCCAGAGCAGCAATTAGGGCTTAGAGTGAGACAGGAGAGATCAAATCCCCAGCTTGGGAAATTAGGAAGTGATATGCCAAGAACAATAACTAGAGCAATGTCATGAATTTCCTCCACCACAGGGCTTGAGGGAGTGGGGCAGGGGGAAATATTTTGATGGGTCTAAAGAAGTCTGAAGGAAATTCCAGTCGATGTGGGATTTTAAAAAAAATTTTAATGGGTAGAGATGGTTTGAATCTCTATCACAGGCTTGGAGTGGATTCTGGGCTCTCCTCTTGCTGCTCCAAAGCACTAAGAAGTTTAGTGGAGATGGAAAAAGGGATCAGAGACCTGTGAAAGGGGGTTTTTTCCTCCATCCCCTTTCCCAGAGTGTGCACATACCATGTGTCATGTTGGAACTGGATGCACCTGCTGGAGGAGCTGTGTGGGGGCAGATGTTTCTAAACCAGTTATAAATCCTTGGGCTATCAACAGGCTTCAGTAAACATTTGGACAATCCTTCCTACCTCTCAGTCTTCCAAACATTTGGAGCAGGGCTGCTGGCTGTTTCCTGATGTATCTAAGAACATCCTCTGACCACCGGCTGGTTCCAGCTCGCCGTGATGGATGGTCTTCTCAGGTGAAATAAATGGACTGGGGAGAAAAGAGAGGAAAGAAAGGGAGAAAGAAAGGGAGGAAAGGAAGAAGGANAAGAAAAGAAAAGAAAAGAAAAGAAAAGAAAAGAAAAGAAAAGAAAAGAAAAGAAAAGAAAAGAAAAGAAAAGAAAAGAAAAGAAAAGAAAAGAAAAGAAAAGAAAAGAAAAGAAAAGAAAAGAAAAGAAAAGAAAAGAAAAGAAAAGAAAAGAAAAGAAAAGAAAAGAAAAGAAAAGAAAAGAAAAGAAAAGAAAAGAAAAGAAAAGAAAAGAAAAGAAAAGAAAAGAAAAGAAAAGAAAAGAAAAGAAAAGAAAAGAAAAGAAAAGAAAAGAAAAGAAAAGAAAAGAAAAGAAAAGAAAAGAAAAGAAAAGAAAAGAAAAGAAAAGAAAAGAAAAGAAAAGAAAAGAAAAGAAAAGAAAAGAAAAGAAAAGAAAAGAAAAGAAAAGAAAAGAAAAGAAAAGAAAAGAAAAGAAAAGAAAAGAAAAGAAAAGAAAAGAAAAGAAAAGAAAAGAAAAGAAAAGAAAAGAAAAGAAAAGAAAAGAAAAGAAAAGAAAAGAAAAGAAAAGAAAAGAAAAGAAAAGAAAAGAAAAGAAAAGAAAAGAAAAGAAAAGAAAAGAAAAGAAAAGAAAAGAAAAGAAAAGAAAAGAAAAGAAAAGAAAAGAAAAGAAAAGAAAAGAAAAGAAAAGAAAAGAAAAGAAAAGAAAAGAAAAGAAAAGAAAAATGTTTCTATCTCCTGATAATATATCAGGGTTGAGATGGAGTGAAACAGCTCACAGTCAGGTTTTTAGAGAGCTTTTAGGATCTGATTCCCAAGGGTTAATGACGAACAACTCCAATATCACTTAGAGGGGTGACTCCAACTGCTTTGGGACCAGGCTATGGGAGAAAGGGTTGAAGATGATGCTCCTGAAATCTCTTCCTTCCTGCTGTTGGAAATAGCCCAAGCAGACAACTTTGGAGATGATAAAATAGGAGCTGCTCCAGAGCTGGGTCTGGCAGCTCTTCCCTCCATCCCAAACCATCTCCCAGGTGAAGAGTGAGAGGAGACCCCCACAAGGCAGGAACCATTTCACACACAACAGAGTTGTCAAAGAGAAATAAAACATACCTTATTCCCCTTTTTTTTGTCTTCATGCAAAGAGAGGAAAGTAGCCTGGGTTCTGCTTTAGCTGTTAATAAGGTCTAGCAGTTCATTTGCCTTAGCTTTTAATAGTTTTAAGCATAAAATCTGTGTAGTCCTAAGCACCAAACCTGAGTTTTGTGATTCAGGCTGCTGCCCTGAGTGATTTTAGGGAGATTAAGCCTTGCAACACAATAATTTTAGCCTTCTGCTCAACACACAGCCACGATTTTGGGGGTAAATATACACTATGATAAGCTGGTGGATTTTCTGATGTAGCAGCAAGTAAAAATAATCAACCTCCTGCTTTAATTTCTCTGGGCATGATGTGGCTCTTCCACCACAGCTTCATCTCAGATCTTTTGTTTTAATTTCCTCTCCCAGCTCAGTAAAAACACCAAACCCACACCAAATAAAAGCAATAGCTGAGGGGGGGAGGTACCCCAAGTGTATTTTCTCATGGAGATTTGGGGATGAAACCATACAGTTTGCTCACACACAGACTCTTGCTATCAGGTAATTCTCCTCTCCCACTCCTTTGGGTTTCTCCAGCATCTCCACTCCCAGCTCAATAAAACCACCAAACNAGCATCTCCTCTCTCTCTTCAGTAAAACCACCAAACCTACACCCAAAAAAAGAGCAATAGTTGAGTGGGGAGATGCCCCAGACATGTTTTCTCCTGGAGATTTGAGGAATAACCTATGCAGGGTTTGCTCAAACACAGATAATTCTCTGCCACCCCTTTGGGTTTCTCCAGCATCTTCTCTCCCTGCTCACTAAAAAACACCAAATCTAAAACAAATAAAAGCAATTTCTGAGCAGGGACATGCCCCAAGTGTGTTTTTTCGTGGAGATTTGGGTATGAACTAGTGCAGGGTTTGCTCACACACACACACTGTTACCACCAGATAATTCTCTGGTTTGGGTTTCTGCATCATCTCCTCTCCCTCCTCACTAAAACCAACAAACCTAAAGCAAATAAAAGTAAAAGCTGAGTGGGGAAATATCCCAAATGTTTTTTTCTCATGCAGATTTGGGGTTGAACTAGTGCAGGCTTTGCTTACACACTGTTTCCACCAGGTAATTCTCTGCCACCCCTTTGGGTTTCTCCAGCATCTCCTCTCCCCACTCAGTAAAACCAACAAACTTACACCAAATAAAAGTAAAAGCTGAGAGGGAACATACCCCAGACATGTTTTCTCGTGGAGATTTGGGGATGAACCAGTTCAGGGTTTGCTCACACACAGGCAGTTAGGTCCAGGTCATCCCTTTGGGTTTCTCCAGCATCTCCTCTCCCAACTCAGTAAAACCACCCAACTTACACCAAAAAAAAAAGCAATTATTGAGTGGGGAGATGCCCCAGGCATGTTTTCTTGTGGAGATTTGAGGGTGAGCCAGTTCAGGGTTTGCTCATACACACACTGTTACCACCAGAAAATTCTCTGGTTTGAGTTTCTGCAGCATCTCCTCTCCCTGCTCAGTAAAACCACCAAACATACACAAAATAAAAGTAAAAGCTGAGGGGGGAGATGTCCCAAATGTTTTGTTTCATGGAGATTTGGGTTTGCTCACACACACACACACTGTTGCCTCCAGGTAATTCTCTGTCACCCCTTTGGGTTTTTTCAGCATCTTCTCTCACTAAAACCCAAAACAAATAAAAGTAATTGCTGAGTAGGGACATGCCCCAAGTGTGTTTTTTCATGGAGATTTGGGGATGAAC
>VZTY01002391.1:0-23285 GCA_013400935.1 Turnix velox | reverse complement strand
CCTGCCGTTGTCCGTCCATTGTCTGTCCTTTGTCCTTCTATTGTCCTGCCATTGTCCGCCTATTGTCCGTCCTTTGTCCTGCCATTGTCTGTCCGTTGTCCGTCCATTGTCCTGCCGTTGTCCTGCCATTGTCCGTCCATTGTCCTGCCGTTGTCCTGCCATTGTCCGTCCATTGTCCTGCCATTGTCCTGCTATTGTCCTGCCGTACTTTAAAAGAAGAATAGAAGTAGTTCTTTGAGCCGTATATGGGAAATTGTCTGCTCGTCATCGTATTTAAACTCTTGTTAGAACCTGTGGAGGAGAAAGTAAATCAGCTTTTTTTTCCCACTGAGTGCTTGTTCTGGAAATAACTGAAAAGAGATAAAAGCCCTGAACTCCCTTGATGGTACAACACAAAGCCTGGGGCAGGTCTTCCAAAGCTTGCTTTTGTACCTTTTGCTGTTAATACATGTATTTTTGAGTTGAAGAGGCCGTTTTTTTTAAAAATAAATCCTTTCCTTCCTGAATACAGATCTTACTTGCTGCGGAGCCTGTCTGAAGAGGGCTCCAGTGAGAACAAACCCTCTGAAGAGAAGCTCCGAGGCTATGCAGCTGTTCTGGCTATTGGATCTGGACGGTGCAAGTGTAATACTCTAGGTGAGAGCACTGGAGAGTTCACATTTCCTTCTCTCTGTAGATGAAGCTTCCTACAAAGCTTCTGGTTTGTTGTTTTTTTCATAATTCTGTCCAAATTGATTTTATTATCCTGTCAGCAGCAGAATTGAGAAGTATTTCCTTGTAGAGTTATAACAGTTGAAAGAAAATAGCCATCTTGTTTGTTTATCTGGTTGAGTAAAATGCTTTTATAACCATGTTGGTTCTCCAGTGGAGTAATATGAGGAATATGTTTATATAGAATCATAGATAGTTTGGGTTGGAAGGGATCCTAAAGATTATCGAGTTCCAACCCCCCTGGGCCTTAAACACCTCCAGGGATTGAGGGGGCATCCACAGCCTCTCTGGGCAACCTCTTCCAGTGTCTCACCACCCTCCCAGCCAAGAACTTCTTTCTTCTCTCCAGCCTGAATCTCCCCTCTTCCAATTTACATGCATTATTCCTAGTCCTTCCATCTCATATCCCATTAAAAAGTCCTTCCCCAGCCTTTCTGTAGCCCCCTTCAGGTATTGAGAAGCTCCTCTGAGCCCCCCCTGAGCCTTCTCTTCACCAACCCCAACTCCTTCAGCCTGTCTTCATATGTTGAAGTCTGCTGGAAATTAGTATTTTAGCCCCATTTCCTGTTGTTTTAATTAAGTGAAAGAAAGTGAGAAGCTGCAAACTTTAGAATAATTTTCCACTTAAACTACCCCTCAGTGAATTACAGCTCTATTTAACTGCATTTGTGTCTTGATCAAAGGGTCAATTTTTAACTAGTGTTGTAGTAGCACATTCTGGTTTTCAATAACACCCATTAAATTACTGAATTATTTAAATTTTGTATTAATCATAGGTCCAACACTCGTTCAGAACTTGCCATCAGCTGTGCAGACTTTATGTGAATCCTGGAACAACATTCACACCAATGAGTTCCCAAACATTGGCTCCTGGGTGAGTCCTGCCTCATGGCTTTCTCTGCTGTGATCCCTGGCTCCATAAATTGCTGGGAGTTGTGGGAAGTGTGTTTTTCTTAATTTTTTTTCCTCATTTTTATGCCTTTATGTCTCAATCCTCAGCGTAATGCCTTTGCCAACGACACCATCCCTGCTGAGAGCTACATCAGTGCAGTTCAGGCTGCTCACCTTGGCACTCTCTGCAGCCAAAGTCTACCTCTAGCAGCTTCTTTGAAGCACACCCTTCTCTCCCTGGTCAGGCTCACTGGGGATCTCATTGTGTAAGTGATGAAGTTTTCTTTCATTTTACTTCATAGAAAATTTTAAAATCTGCTCTTTTCAATGTCTTTATCAGCCTGTTGGAGTACAACAAGGAGCTGGGGCTGTGTTTTGAACTGAGCCTTTAATAAAGTAACTTTTGGTTTACAGTTCTAAATTCTAAATGAATGAAAAATACCTTTTCTGTCTTTATCTGATGTATCTTAGGGAAACCTGTAGTCTTTTGTCACACAGGGGTTTGAAGAATCACAGAATCATAGAATAGTTTGGGTTGGAAGGGACCTTTAAGATCATCAAGTTCGAACCCCCCTGCCATGGGCAGGGACAAATAAACTTGGAGATAAGATGGGACATTTTGGATCTAACTAGTTTATGTTCTGTTGTCACATTTGTGATGTTTTCAAAGTTAAAGAAAATGTTCATTGGAAGAATATTCTTTTTCTTTTTTTGAGGGATTTACTCAAAGATAGTGTGTAAAAATAGTTGGTGACATTGAAGACAAGTGCAGAAGGTGTGCTGTGTGGCTGTCTGGGAAAATGCTGAAGCTTTATGTGTACAAAAATACAAACTTTTCCAAATGAGGACCATTTATAGGGGAAAAATGGCTGTGCCAGTGTATTTATCCTGGCTTTCTGAGCAGGATTTTTATCACAAACCTCATCCAGACTTTGTGTGACTTCTGATTTAACCCCTAAAGTTGTTCTTTGATACATCCTCCAGATCCTTTTAATTCTTTTTCTTCTCTTTCCAAGCTGGTCAGATGATTTGAACCCACCACAGGTGATTCATTCCCTGTTGCCCCTGGTTTTGGAGACCAGCACAGAGAGTGTGGCAGAAATAAGCAGCAACTCCCTGGAGAGGATTTTGGGCTCTACAGAATCAGATGAATTCCTGGCACGTGTTTATGAGAAGCTGATCACAGGGTGCTACAACATCCTGGCCCATCACTCTGACCCCAACAGGTAACCTACTGTATTTCTTCCCCCCAAAAAGCTGTATATACAAAGAATTATGTTCAAATATTAGTGTCAGTTCTTGAAAAGCACAAGAGAAAAGCGAAAAATCAGCTTATTTCCTTTTTTTTATCTGTTGAAGACTTTTATACTTTCAGACTAAAAAACATTTATTCCCATTCTCACCATTTTCAGTGCTGCCATTCAGTTTTAATCATCTCTTGTAACTCTGCATGGAGCAAGGATGTATTGAAATAGTTTTTCTTATTCAAGCATATAGAAAATTATGTAAATACAAGCACAGAATCAAAGCTGAAGATGCCAACCTGACTTGCTTTTTTTTGTCTTCCTTTGTCTCTCTTCTTGCTGTTTAGAAGGCTGGCTAATCCCTGCTTTATTGTAGCAAACTGGGGAGATTTGTGCTTCCCACCCCTTGCTCACTGTGTGAATAGAGGGGAGGAATAAGCTGGATGTGCAGATGTTGATTTTCCCCATCTAAAACATAAAAAAAACCCATAAAACCATTAGGCACGATGATGATGTTGTCTTTTTAACTGTGATCCTCTCTGGATGGATGTGAGAGAGATGTGCTGCTGTGCCTTCTGGTAGAGAATGTAAATGTAATTGGATTTAACTTGCAGGAGTGGGGATGAGCAAAGGAGACAATGGGGAGGAATAATGCTGAAAGAGACTTGCAGTGTAAAAAGTGCAGCCATTTAGATGAATTTAGACCTTTCAGACCCCTCCTGCTACAGATTATTTTAGATTTCTGACTGGAATTAGCCCACAGCTTCATGTACTGCCTTGTTTCCGATCATTTGGTGGATTTGTTTGTGTCTCTGTGAGTTTATTCATCATTTTTTTCCCTCCATCTCTTGGAGGGAGAGCTGCTTTCAGCTAGTGCAAAGTTTTTACAGCAAAATTGATCCCTTCTTGTCTCTCAAATGTTGAAATTGCTCTTAATTATTCATATTTAACATCCATCTTCTGATCTGCAGTGGCCTGGATGAGTCCATATTGGAGGAATGTTTGCAACATCTGGAGAAACAGCTGGAGAGCAGCCAGGCCCGAAAAGCCATGGAGGAATTCTTCTCAGAAAGGTGAAGTTACCCTCAAAATTGTAGGCCAAGGGTGGTTTTGTCAAAAATGAAGAGGTTTTTGAGAGATGCTGCTCTGTAAGCAAAATCCCAGGTTCTCTCATTGCTTCCTTGGGGGCACCAGGCTGCTGATTTCAGGGTTGGAAGGGAGGGTGTTGTCCTGATATAAAATTATGAAAACAAACTGTGATAGAAACAGCAAAATTGACTTAATTTTCTCCTCCATGTAGTGGAGAACTGGTCCAGATCATGATGGCAACAGCCAATGAAAACCTCTCAGCAAAGTTCTGCAACAGGGTGCTGAAATTCTTCACCAAGCTCTTCCAGCTCAGTAACGAACCCCTCCCTTCTGCCCTCCCTTTGTCCACCTTGAGACTGTTCTTGTATTAGACTGTGATGTGAATATGCCTGAAAGAAAAGCTGTGAAAGGAAGAGAAGTGACAGCTTCACACTTTTAGTGGGAGTTCTTTGTATCTGTCACTCACTAGTTATCTCCTCCACCAGCTGAGAAGAGTCCCAACCCCAGCCTGCTCCGACTTTGTGGTTCCTTGGCTCAGCTGGCTTGTGTGGAGCCAGTAAGGCTCCAGGCTTGGTTGACCAGGATGACCATGTCCCCACCCAAAGATTCAGATCAACTGGAAGTTGTGCAAGAAAACAGGCAGCTGCTGCAACTCCTGACAACTTACATTGTTAGGGAGAACAGGTAAAGTACAGCCTTTGTCTCTTATTTTTTTGTGCTGTTTCTTTTGTTCTCTAGATGCACAGATCACTTGTGAGTTGCTGATGGCTTCTTCTTGTCAGCTTCCAAGTGTAGGTTAGAAGAAAGAAATTCTTTACTTTGAGGGTAGTGAAACACTGGAACAGGTTGCTCAGAGAGGTTGTGGAGGTGTTTAAGCCCAGCCTGGGTGAGGCACTGAGCAACCAGGTGTGGTGGGAGGTGTCCCTGCCCATAGCAGGGGGGTTGGAACCCAATGATCTTGAAGGTTCCTTCCAACCCAAACTATTCTATGATTCTATGAAGTGATGAGGATGAGCTGTATTTCAGTGTGTGATGTATTGTGTCTTCCTTCTTTTTCATCAGCCAAGTGGGAGAAGGTGTGTGCACTGTTCTCCTGAGTACTCTGATCCCCATGGCCACAGAGATGTTGGCCAATGGTGATGGCACAGGCTTTCCTGAGCTCATGGTCGTGATGGCAACTTTGGCTAGTGCAGGACAAGGTGCAGGACACCTCCAGCTTCATGGTGCTGCTGTTGATTGGCTGGGCAGATGGTAAGAACAAACTTCATACTCCTGTTTGTTCATTGGGGTGATCTTTAAGGTCCCTTCCAACCCAAACTATTCTATGATTCTATTTTAATTGTTTTTCCCTGATCATTTGGGGACAGCAGTTAATTTTTATTGATACACTTATTTTTTTATTTTATTGCTTATTATTTGGAACATAGAGTGTCTGAGATAAACTGATCTATGTCCCCCAGTTAAAAACAACCATGTGTTTTCCTTGTCTTTCCCTTTTTTTGGTGATTTTAAGTTTCCTGTTGCAAAGGGAACACTTGAACTTGGTGACATGTTTGTACTTCCAGAAGAATTCTGACTTGTAACAATGCTCTCCACTTGTTTTGTGTTACAGCAAGAAGTACCTGTCTCAGAAGAATGTGGTAGAAAAAATGAATGCCAATGTCATGCAAGGGAAGGTAAGGCACTGCTTGAACTTCAGAATCTCAAGTACATACTGTCCTTTTTTGGTTGCACAGTAAGAGTTTTGAAGCAGTTTTGAGGGACATTCTTCATGTTTTAGTACCCTATTTTGGAATCTTAAGTATTTCTCCTGATTTTCATTCATCTTCTCTTTCTAGCATGTGACTATCCTAGAATGTACATGTCATATTGTCTCTTACCTGGCTGATGTCACCAATGCCCTGAGTCAAAGCAGTGGCCAAGGATCAAGTCATCTCTCTGTGGATGGAGAGGAACGAGCCATCGAGGTGGATTCAGACTGGGTGGAAGAGTTGGCAGTGGAAGAGGAAGACTCTCAAGCTGAAGATTCAGTGAGTAGCAGTCGCATTTAACACTGTAAATGAGACAAAGATTTATTTTGCTGCTTCCAAATCACAATTAGACCATAAATTAAGGGTTTGTTGTTCTTTTTTATCAACAGTCATCTCATATTATGCTTTTGAGTGCTGTTGGGTGGGGAAAATATCTATCCTTATTATTCTATCTTTGAAGAATGTGTTCTATACTTTATCTGGTGTTAAACAGCTTTCTAAATCAACTTTCTTCTTGACAGGATGAAGATTCTCTTTGTAATAAACTCTGTACCTTCACCATCACACAGAAAGAATTCATGAATCAACACTGGTAAGAATCTTTAACTTGTCCTGATGTTTTTTGGCCATGAGAAGGAAACAGCCTGTGAATTGCAGCCTTCCTGAGGTCTATCTCACTATAAAATGAGGTATTTTATGAAATATATTTTTTATTTCTTGCAGGTATCACTGCCACACCTGCAAGATGGTCGATGGGGTTGGTGTTTGCACAGTTTGTGCTAAAGTTTGTCACAAGGATCATGAGATTTCTTATGCCAAATATGGCTCCTTCTTCTGTGACTGTGGAGCCAAGGAAGATGGCAGTTGCCTGGTAAATTTTCTTGATATTAACCTCCAAGCTGGGTTTTCCTGGGTTTTTAAGGTCTTTTGCAGAGTTTCTGCACTAAGTTATGCCATGATCTATGTATGTAAGAGTCCTGAATGCTTTGACTTTATAACAAACACCTTTAATTTACTGCTTGCTTGGCTCAAATAAGTACATTGGCAAATCTCCTCTTTGTCTGGGATCCCACCCAGCTTTACAAAATGTAGAGTGAGCTTAAGCTGCACAGCAGTGAGGTATCACCCTTCCCTTTTTTTTCCACTGGAAGCCAAAATAAAAATTTAATCTTAAATATTAAACCTTTTCTAACACTTGAGTGGAAAATGGAGTGCAGGTTGCAGTTGTGTGAGTTCTTTAAATCTGGGAGATTAATGGTGTTAATTTTGTGTTATTAAAACTTGGATTTATTTAATCAGTGGAACTTTCTTTGCTGTTCCTCAGGCTTTGGTGAAGAGAACTCCCAGCAGTGGCATGAGCTCTACCATGAAAGAATCTGCCTTCCAGAGTGAGCCCAGGGTGCCTGAGAGTGTCATTCGCCACGCCAGCACCTCTCCTGCAGAGAAAGCCAAGGTCACCATCAGTGAGGGGAAGGGTCCTGATGAAGAAAAACCCAAGAAGAGCAGCTTGTGTAGAAATGTTGAGGGCTGTCGAGAGGAATTACAGTCCCAGGTATTACTATCAGTGAAAAGAAGATGGTTGATATTGAAGACCTTGGGTTATCAGCTGAGCTGCTTGATTTTCATACCCTTTAAAATCTGGCTGAACACTCAGTTCTTGTGAAAACTCCCAGCAGGAATAATTTATGCCTCACTCTTGCTGTGTCTTTTTTCTTGCAGGCCAACTTCTCCTTTGCACCTTTGGTGCTGGACATGCTGAATTTCCTGATGGATGCCATTCAGATCAACTTCCAGCAAGCTTCAGCCATGGGCAGCAGCAGCCGTGCTCAGCAAGCTCTCAATGAGCTGCACACCTTGGATAAGTCAGTGGAAATGACAGATCAGCTGATGGTATGATACTTCAAGAAGCTATTTAGATTGTGGGGAGGTGGGATCCCTTCTGAAAAAGAAAAATTAGAATGATGTTCTTGTGTCTGCTTTCCCTCATGGCTCAGGTGCCAACTCTTGGCTCTCAAGAAGGTGCTTTTGAGAACGTCAGGATGAACTACAGTGGTGACCAGGGCCAGACCATCAGGCAGCTCATCAGTGCTCACGTGCTGAGGAGAGTGGCCATGTGTGTCCTGTCTTCCCCACATGGACGTCGCCAGCACCTGGCTGTGAGTCATGAGAAGGGCAAGGTGAGTTCTCCAGCTCTGCAGAGCATGTTGGGCTGTAAAAGACACTGGAAGGTCCCTTCCAACCTGGGTGATGGTGATTATGAAAAGAAAATGAATTGCAGAGAACTCTGTAGAGTTCTCCAACTCTACATGGAGCATGTTGGACTGAAAAGGGCTCTGAAAGGTCCCTTCCAACTTGGGTGATTGTGAAAGGAAAATGAATCACAGAGAAGTCTGTAGAGTTCTCCAGCTCTACATGGAGCGTGTTGGATTGTAAAAGACCCTAGAAGGTTCCTTCCAACCTGGGTGATGGTGATTATGAAAAGAAAATGAATTGCAGAGAACTCTGTAGAGGTCTTCAGCTCTGCAGAGCATGTTGGACTGTAAAAGACACTGGAAGATCCCTTCCAACCTGGGTGATGGTGATTATGGAAGGAAAATGGATCACAGAGAACTCTGTAGAGTTCTTCAGCTCTGCAGAGCATGTTGGACTGTAAAAGACACTGGAAGATCCCTTCCAACCTGGGTGATTGTGATTACGGAAGGAAAATGAATCATAGAGAACTGTGTTGATTTCTCCAGCTCTACATGGAGCATGTTGGACTGAAAATGGCTCTTAAGGGTCCCTTCCAACCTGGATGGTTGTGGTTATGAAAGGAAAATGAATGTAGAGTTCTCCAACTCTACAACTCTCTAACTCTGAAGCATTTTGGACTGAAAAGGGCTCTGAAAGGTCCCTTCCAACCTGGGTGATGGTAATTATGAAAGGAAAACAAATCACAGAACTCTGTAGAGTTCTCCAACNAACCTGGGTGATGGTAATTATGAAAGGAAAACAAATCACAGAACTCTGTAGAGTTCTCCAACTCCACATGGAGCATGTTGGACTGCAAAGGGCTCTGAAGGGTCCCTTCCAACCTGGGTGGTTGTGATTGTGAAAGGAAAATGAATCACAGAACTCTGTAGAGTTCTCCAGCTCTACATGGAACATGTTGGACTGAAAAGGGCTCTGAAGGGTCCCTTCCAGCTTGGGTGATTGTGATTGTGAAAGGAAAATGAATCACAGAGAAGTCTGTAGAGTTGTCCAACTCTACATGGAGCATGTTGGTCTGAAAAGGGCTCTGAAGGATCCCTTCCAACCTGGGAGATTGTCATTATGGAAAGAAAATGAATCCCAGAATATCAGGGATTGGAAGTGACCTCAAGAGATTATCTAGCCCACCCCCCTGCTGGAGCAGGAACACCCAGATGAGGTCCCACAGGAAGGTGTCCAGGTGGGATTTGAATGTCTCCAGAGAAGGAGACCCCACACCCTCTCTGGGCAGCCTGGGACACTCTTCTCTCACCCTCACAAAGTTTCTTCTTCTATTTCTGTGGAACCTCCTGTGTTCCAGCTGCACCCATTGCCCCTTGTCCTGTCACTGGAGGTCTCTGTGAAGATCCTGGCTCCATCCTCCTGACACTCGCCTTTAAACCCCATCTGGATGAGTTCTTGTGTGACCTGGTCTAGGTGTTCTTGCTCCAGCAGAGGGATTGGACTAGATGATCTCTTGAGATCCCTTCCAACCCTTGATACTCTGTGTCTCTGTGACATGAAAATGAAGCAGCTTTAGAGCACTGAGCAAGCACAATGTGTTTTGTGCTGCCTTGTTCCCAGATTTGAGTCTTCTCTCAAGTGCTGTAGGAAAACCTCTCATTCTTCAGAGAATTCCTTTTTCCCCTTGAACTTGTAACTTGAATTGGTTTTGTTGTGCAGATCACAGTCCTTCAGCTCTCAGCCCTGCTGAAACAAGCAGACTCCAGCAAAAGGAAATTAACCCTCACTCGCCTGGCCTCTGCACCCGTTCCCTTCACTGTGCTCAGCCTGACTGGAAACCCCTGCAAGGAGGACTACCTGGCTGTGTGTGGACTCAAAGTAGGTGCCTGCCAAACCTTTTTCCAGCCATTGGAAAGATGAGCTCAACACCAGCTGTATTTTCTCACCTCTCAGGAGCTAGCACAGACCTGGCTCCAGAGTTCTGACTCTAATTTTAGCTCATGACTCACTTGCCAACTAGATCTATATATATATATATATATATATATGAAGCAAAAGAAGAACAACCTATGTGAATAATACCATAAATGAGAGACAGTACCTCAAAATAGTACTTCTGTCTTTAAGTAAAATTGGCCTGAATACATTAGAAAGTCAAGGTTTAGTCATATCAAACTTAGTGTCTCTAGCAACTAGTTTTTATAGAATGGTTTGGGTTGGAAGGGAACTTAAAGATTATCTAGTTCCAACCCCCCTGCCATAGGTTGGAACCTCCCACTAGCTCAGTTTGCTCAATGCCTTGTCCAGCCTGGCTTTAAACCTCTTTTTTTCACAGATTTAGGTTCAGCTTTCACAGTGCAGCCCCCAGAAATCTATTATTTAGCTAAGAAACAACTAAACTTTATATAGTTTTGATTATTTTTTCTTTATAAACTTTCATACCATTCATCTCAAACACAGGAGATTCTTATTCTTTGAATTCTTACTTGCCCTAAGAGGAATGCTGGCCTTTAGCTCTACTCTTGTCTTGAACTATAAACATTTTGTGCTAATATTTGACCAATTTTTTTTTTTTTTTTTCATTCCTCCAGGACTGCCACGTGTTAACATTCAGCAGCTCTGGATCAGTCTCTGATCATCTGGTGCTTCACCCTCAATTAGCCACTGGAAATTTCATCATTAAAGCTGTTTGGCTGCCTGGATCTCAAACAGAGCTTGCAATTGTGACTGCAGACTTTGTAAAGGTATGTTTTTGCTCATGATGGATGTGTCTTCTTTTAGAAATTAGTCTGGATCTTTTCAGAGTTAAATATGGAATAATATGACAGTATTCTTATAAATTTGTGGTGTTTGGCTGCTGTTATCTTAAGGAAAAGCAAAGAGCTCAGAGCTAAGAATTTAACTATAACATCTGTTAAGAATTCCCTTATCTCATCTTTTGTCTGTTTGCACTGTTTTTTGTCATAGTAGTTCTCTATTTACTTGATTTTTATTTTTTTTTTCTCCACAGATTTACGACCTTTCTGTCGATGCCTTGAGCCCAACCTTCTACTTTCTTCTCCCGAGCTCCAAAATCAGGGATGTCACTTTCCTTTTCAACGAGGAGGGGAAGAACATCATCGTCATCATGTCCTCTGCTGGCTACATCTACACACAGCTCATGGAGGAGGCCAGCAGTGCCCAGCATGGTCCATTCTATGTCACCAACGTGCTTGAAGTCAATCATGAGGACCTCAAGGTACCAGTGACTTCATTTTCTTGCTGCAGTGGCTTTTTTTTTCCTTGTTAAAAACAACTTTTGAAGGCAGAAGCTTCCTTTCTTCCTTTTTTTCTTCCCCCCCCCCCCTTTCTTTTAAGCTCCCCCAATCTAGATCAATGAGCTTGCCATTCCTATAAAGGGAAGAAATGTGCTTGCAGTGGAAGGAGGTGGGGATGAAAATTAAACCCCCTTGATCCTTTCATCTAGAAAATGCAGCTTGTTTTCCATGGCTGGCTCGGAAGTCATGCCCAGCAGGATGTCTCAGCAGGGAGAAGGCTTCAGAGCACTGATGTTCTCAAAGCAAAAGTGCTCCAAAGGTGCAGTAACCAGTGTGGATAGAGAGTTCCTGGCCCTTGAAGAGGCTGCAGAGGTGGAATGAGCCTTTTCTTCTGCTCTGTAGTGTTGAGGGTGACTTAAAATCTGTCCACATTTCACCCCAGGGGGATAGATGAGAAGGAAACCCTCAGGAAAGCTCTTTTCTGAGCTGGAATGTGGGAAGTTCTCCATGTGAGATTGTCATACAACGTTCAGGCACATAGATGTGGTAGCTGGGGGACACTACCTACAGTCTGGGGATGTGCAATCTCAGTATCCCCCCTCAAAAGCCTTTGAAGTATCTGATGGATGAGCTCACCAAAGAGTTGAGCTTAAAAAATTGTCATTTGAGGCTAGGTTCTCTCTCTGGCAAGAAGAGACTTTGGGAATAATTCCATCAACGTGTTTTGGATGATGTGTATTTGTTCTGATTGTCATTTCTTCTCTCTGGTCCTACAGGACAGCAATGGGCAGGTGGCAGGAGGTGGTGTCTCAGTCTATTACTCCCATGTGCTCCAGATGTTGTTCTTCAGCTACTGCCAAGGCAAATCCTTTGCAGCCACCATCAGTAGGGCCAATCTGGAAGTGCAGAGGCTGTTCCCAATTAATATAAAGAGGTGGGGCTTGTTTTGAAGTTTTTAATTTCTATTTCTTATGATTTATTCTGAACATCCCAGCTCTTTGTGGCTAAAACTCATGACAAAGATAATTTTTGATCTTCAGCAGATTCTTTCTGCTCTTCTTGTCTTTTTTTCTCCCCTTTCCTGAATGATTTGAAGCTAGAGCTGGCTGTTTGCACACATGCAATATTTTTTTTTAATTTCCTGCTAAGATTTCCCAGCAGAAAGGTGTCTTCAGAGAAGCTGCTGCACAGCACAGAGCTCCCACTAGTGCAGCATCTGGAACTGATGGGATTACCCACCCTCGTGGAGGCTGGAGAGCAGGAAGCCTTTTGTTTCCTTTCTGCACCAGTACTGCAGTGGACCTGCTGCATTGTGCTTATTTTCAGGCTTCTTTTAGGGAAACCAATCTCTTGTGTTATGAAAAAATAAGAAAAAACTATTCTGTCACCTATTCTGACAAGCAGAGCTGGGTTTTTAAGCCACAGACTCTTCACCAGCCTGACACAAAGCAGGCTCTATAGAAGGGACAGGTTGCAAGAGCTCCCAGTCAAGTTTGGGTTGGGTTTATTGCAACTTTGTTTGGGGATTTTTGTTTTTTTTTATTTTCCTTGAGCAGTATCACCCAGATTCTTCTGTATCAGCCTTTGCTTAGTGCTGCTGGGTGTGAAATTCAAAATTCACAGAATCACAGAATGTGAGGGATTGGAAGAGACCTGGAGAGATCATCTAGTCCAGCCCCCTGCTGGAGCAGGAACACCCAGACCAGGTCACATAGGAGGGCATCCAGGTGGGGTTTGAATGTCTCCAGAGAAGGAGACCCCACAAGAACCACCCCCAAAGACTATCCCAGAAAGTCAGGGAGTGGAAGAGACCTGGAGAGATCATCTAGTCCCATCCTGGAGCAGGAACACCCAGATCAGGTCACACAGGAAGGCATCCACATGGGATTTGAATTTCTCCAGAGAAGGAGACCCCACACCCTCTCTGGGCAGCCTGGGACACTCTTCTCTCATCTTTTTAGATTAAAAGATGGCTGAAAACCATTTTAAAAACACTCCTTTTGCTTAGGATATAAAATGTTACTATGTAAGTGTCTTTACTTGAAATCAGGGCTGTAGATCAAGGGGTTTGTGCCTTCTGCTCACTCAACTCTCATGGTTTTCTCACCTAAGCACTGATATTTCTGGGGTTTATTGAGTTTGTTTTGAGGGTGAAGCTTTAACTGATGCAAGTGGTAATAAATTTTATATCTTTTGGCTCATTTTGCTCCTTGAATTACTGTCATTTTGCCCTTAATCTCTTTTCTTGAGTTGCAATGGTGGGAGTAAGACTTCACCAGCCCTGTGTCAGTGGTCAGAGGTGATGAACCACCCTGGCTTGGTCTGCTGTGTCCAACAAACCACAGGGGTCCCACTGGTGGTGATGGTGAAGCCTGACACCTTTCTCATCCAGGAGATTAAAACCTTACCAGCCAAAGCAAAGGTTTGTCCATTTTTGATCCTTACAACATGGTTTCTTTGTCCATGGACACAATCTTTTGCATCATTCTTCAAGCAGCAGCTGCCAGGTCCTTTCTCTGACCAGCATCTCTTGCCTTTTGCAGATTCAGGACATGGTGGCCATCCGTCACACGGCCTGCAATGAGCAGCAGAGGACCACCATGATCCTCCTGTGTGAAGATGGCAGCCTGAGGATCTACATGGCCAACGTGGAGAACACTTCCTACTGGCTCCAGCCCTCCCTCCAGCCCAGCAGTGTCATCAGCATCATGAAACCAGTTCGCAAGCGCAAGGCAGCTGCTATCAGTGAGACCTTTCTCATTTTTATCTTGTCCAGTGCAGCAGAAATAGATGATCAGTGGCAGATACTTAAGATATTTGCTCCTAAAAGTTGCCAGTTATAAGCCCGGGCATAGATGAGTAGAAAAATCTATAACTGCCAGGCTCCCATGGGCATTTCCAGAGGAGAGAGGTTAATTTTGCAGCTTTCTTTGTCATAGAATGGTTTGGGTTGGAAGGGACCTTAAAGATTATCTAGTTCCAACACCCCTGCCATGGGCAGGGACACCTCCCACCAGCCCAGCTTGCTCCAATCCATCAAGGAGGTTTGGGTTGGATATTAGGAAAAATTTCCTCACCAGAAGGGCGAGGCAAGCATTGGAAAAGGCTGTCCAGGGAAGTGGTGGAGTCACCATCCCTGGAGGTATTTAAAAGCCATGTAGTTGTGGTGCTGAGGGACATGATTTAATGGTGGATTTGTCAATATTAGGCTGACTGTTGGATTTAGAATCATAGAATGGTTTGGGTTGGAAGGGATGTTCAAGATCATCGACCTCCAACCCCCTGCCATGGGCAGGGACACCTCCCACCACACCAGGTTGCTCAGTGCCTCATCCAGCCTGACCTTAANTGAACTTCCCTATTGACTTCTTTGAGCACAACCAGCAGCTCACAGATGTGGAGTTTGGAGGCAATGACCTGCTGCAGGTCTACAATGCTCAGCAGATCAAGCACCGCCTCAATTCTACTGGCATGTATGTGGCCAACACAAAGGTAAATGGGGCAATTTGGGAATTCCTTTGGGTTTGGGTTTCTTGGTGAAATTATTGTCCTTATTGATAGCTTGTATTTTTTTAGAAGTTTGTGATGTTTGAATAACCACGGTACTGTTAGACAGTGGTAACATCAGGTTTTTAGAGTCATGGAATGGTTTGGGTTGGAAGGGACCTCAAAGATCTAGTTCCAACCCCCCTGCCATGGGCAGGGACACCTCCCACCACACCAGGTTGCTCAGTGCCTCATCCAGCCTGGCCTTAAACACCTCCAGGGACTGAGGGGGCATCCACAGCCTCTCTGGGCAACCTCTCCCAGTGTCTCACCACCCTCACAGTAAAGAATTTCTTTCTTCTCTCCAGCCTAAATCTCCCCTCTTCCAATTTGCATCCATTGCTCCTAGTCCTGCCATCCTGGACCCTATTCAGAAGTCCTACCCCAGCCTTTCTGGAGCCCCTGGAAGGGGGGATTGAGAAGTTCTTGTGAGGTTCCCCCTGAGCCTTCTCCAGGCTGAACAACCCCAACTCATTCAGCCTGTCCTCAGAAAGGAGCTGCTCCAGCCCTCTCATCATCTTCATGACCCTCCTCTGGACCTGCTCCAGCAGCTCAATGTCCTTCTCATGTTGAGGGCTCCAGAACTGTCAAGAACATCTTTCTTACTTCCAGGCTAAATCTCCCCTCTTCTAATTTGCTTCCATCACTCCCAGTCCTGCCATCCTGGACTCTATTCAAAAATCCTACCCCAGCCTTTCTTGAGCCCCCTTCAGGTATTGAGAAGCTCCTCTGAGGTTCCTCCTGAGCCTTCTCTTTTCCAGACTGAACAACCCCAACTCCTTCCTCAGAAGGGAGGTGCTCCAAGCCCCTCATCATCTTGTTTTGTCCTCCTTTGGACCTTCAACAGCTCAGTGTCCTTCTTCTGTTGAGGGCTCCAGAAGTGCACACAGTAACTCCAGTTGGGGCCTCACCAGAGCCCAGTAGAGGGGCAATATCACCTCAAGAGTGAATTTGTCTTGTTTCTTTCAGCCTGGAGGTTTCACCATTGAAGTGACAAACAACAACAGCACCATGGTGATGACAGGCATGCGTATCCAGATTGGCACACAAGCCATAGAGAGAGCTCCCTCCTACCTGGAGATCTTTGGCCGTACCATGCAGCTCAACATGACCAGGGCCAGGTGGTTTGACTTCCCTTTCACTCGAGAGGAAGCCCTGCAGGCTGACAAAAAACTCACCATCTTCAGTAAGTCTTTGTTAATTATTTGCTTTGGTCTTTCTTGGATGAGTTGAAGCTGCTGTGCTTCACCTCAGGGAGTTTTTCCACAACCTGTGTGTTTGAACTCAGTAAAAAAACAGTTTGAGGGTATTAATTTAATACCTTTTTCTTTATGGAAGAATGTGCAGGATGTTGTGTGTTTAGGCAACAGAGAATTGACCTCAAAAAGGAGATGGAACTATCAGAATGGGTGTATATTAATGACAAAATGTAATTGCAATCCTGACCTTAGGATACTGCTTGTTTATATTAAAATAAAAATATTCTGTTAGGTTTTTTATTAAAGAGATTTTTCTCATCGCTGCAGTTGGGGCTTCTGTGGATCCTGCTGGAGTCACCATGATGGATTCCATAAAAATCTATGGCAAAACCAAAGAGCAGTTTGGCTGGCCTGATGAACCCCCTGAGGATTTCCCCTCAGCTTCAGTCAGCAACGTGTGTCCCCCAAATCTGAACCAAGGGAATGGCACTGGGGACACAGAATCAACTGCTCCTGCTGCTGCCAGTGGGACTGTTCTGGAGAGGTATCTCTACAGTCTTCCTCCTGTTTGTCCTTTACTAGTTGTAGTTGCTCTAGAATGGACTTAGTTGCTTGTGTGCCTTTCTTAACTGGGAGAACTTCACCTGGGTAGCTCAGTTGGGAGAGCATCAGACTCCTAATCTGAGGGTCAAGAATTCAAGCCTCTTATCCAGGTTCTAGGTTTGACAGAGCTGGGCTGATGTGGTGGTTGGACTTGATGATCTAAAAAGTTCCTTCCAACCTAGATGATTATGATCTTATGAATTTGCTGCTATACAGTGACTTAAAAAATCAGTAATTATCTCCTAAGCAAGGATTTGTGCTCATTCTTGATCTGTTGGAGGGATGTGTGTGCTCCATGTTGCTAAATTCATTCATTACAGCAGTTTTGATGAGCTAAAAAAGAGATTTCTGCTGCTTTGGTGGTTTTCCTCATTTCAAGCTGCCCCTTTTTTCATTCTCTAGAGCTCACAAAGGTTATATTTCTCCAAATTTAAGTTCATTTTTGAGTGTGTGGCTTTGCTTTAGGTGAGTGCTTCCCACCAACTTACCTTACAGCCCATATTTCTGAGGTTTAACTGATGTGGTGGAAGAAGTGTTGGGTCTCTCCTTCTTCTCCTTCCCCCAGGGGACTAGCACTGCTTAAATGAGAGCATTTTCAGGGTTATGATGCTTAATTGTGAGTGGATGGTGGTTAAATTTGTCTTATTGAAATACTCAGGTATTCAAGGCTCAAATATTCAAGGCTTGAGGCAGCAGTTATGTCCAGTTACACTGAAGGACCTGCTCAACCATCCTTTAACATTTTATCTAATAACTCAAAGGATTTTTCCCTCTGCTTAATTTTTCTTCCCTCCTCTGCTGTGGCATCTCCACAAGATGTCCCTCTCTGCACAGTCATGCTCTCTGGTTCTTCAAAGCAGTGGGATTATGTTGTAAAAACTCAGAATTGAAAAAAAAATTACTCTTTAGAGTTTCACAGGATGCATTTTAACCTTATTTAGGGGTCTGTTGAGTGGGAGCAAGTGATGGCAGGGAGGAGACAGGTTTCCTGGGGGAAGTTTGGTGTGTCTTGTTCAGATCTCACCTCCAGTAGTGCTGTCAGCAACCTGCTTGGCTTCTCTGTGCTGGGTGGCCTGGATTTCTTTTGCTTTTAGATAAGTGTCTGCTTCTCAGATAGAAAAAAACAAAAACAAAACCATGCTTAGATTTATTTTATATAAATAGTGCTCTCCCAGCTTCCTAATTTCCCCATTTAATTTGCCTTTTGCTTTAGAATGTGTTCTAGGGAGTTTTTTTCTGTGAGCTTGACACATTTTTATTTTTCATTTTGATTTCTTTTTTTTTTTTTTTCTTTCCTTTTTCTTTGCTCCCCCAAAAGTTCTGACACTGAGTCCTTAACCACCCTGGACCGGTTAGTATTTCATCCTTTTCTCTGCACGAATGGAGTGTGTGTCAGAGAGGCAAAGAACACATGATGTGGCTTTTTGTTGACTGGGGTTTTTACTAAGTTTATTTTTTATTTTGTTTGTTTTCTCAGTGACATTTGCTTCTTTACATTCTGGTCGTTGCATGGCAGATGGTTTAGCAAATGTTAAAAAGACAGAGATGGTTTGCAGAGTTTTGCTCTGTGCTTGTTTGGCAGATTCCTCTCTCCACTTTCTTCCCTCTTTTGAGTCTTTTTTTATCCTAATTCTTCTCCCTTACTGGCTTTTTGGAGGGTGGCTGAGTGCAGGGGAATGTTATTATCACCAGCAAACCAGGAAATTTATATTTCTTCTACCTTCTATCCAATCCTACAGTTATTCCTCCCCTTAATGTTATCTCCTCCCTCCTTTTTCCCTATATTCTGCTCCTTTTCACCTCTCAGGTGGCATTTTAGGTACTTCCACCACCAGGCATGAAGTGGTGGTGGTGGCAGGGAGATGCAGCAGCACCACAATAAGGTTTTTCCCTTGGGGGCAAGCATTTTACCAGTCTGCCTTAAAGTTTTGCACCTCAATGTTTGTTGCTTAGGTCCTAAGTTCATCTCCCTGTGGAATATTTTGCTCTGAAATAGGGGAAAAGCAACCTGTGTGCAAGCAGCAGGCTGGTAAAATCTTACTCCCTTCCACAAGTCGGTTCCGCTTTTTCCCCCATGTGTCACAGCAGCCCTTGATCTGCAGTCGTCTGTACTGTCTGTGGGCCATGGTGAATTGGTAACTGTCAAGACAATCCAAGTTATCCCTGCTGCAGGCTGCGTGAGGGAATGTTTTTTATCCTCTTTGCTAGAGAAAAGCCCCTGTCTTTCAGCCGTGGATTATTAAAACGGTCCTAAGTTTGTCTGTGAGCGTGAGCCAGGTTTAACTCTGGTCTGTAACACAATGAAATGATATGCATGGTGCCTGTGGCAGGTTTTATCATGCTTTGATTTGTTACTTGGCATTCGTTAGCTGTCTCTCAGCTACTCATGACTGTAGCCCGCATAAAGCAAAAGTGCTAAGGAGAGAGAAGGGTTGCTGTACTCAAGCCTGCTTTCCTTTTTCTCCCTCCAGGCTAGTAGTGAGTTCTTTAGAAGCTCTGGAAAGCTGCTTTGCTGTAGGACCAGTCAACGAGAAGGCAAGTAACTTTCTGAATACATTCTTCCGATTGTGGGGAGGGAGGGGCAAGATCCAGCAGCACCTCCTGCAGCCCCGAGGGCCTGATAGGAAGGGAGCTTTGCTCAGAGCGCTGATCTGAAAGTTGACTTAGCCAAAAGCATTTGAAACTAGTTTGGAATGACAATCGGGATTTGCATTCATCGCTGGTGGGGTTTTTTTGTGCTGTGGAGTGACCTCGTTTACAAAAACAGCAGGGGTAAAAGCCCATAAATCTCCAAAGGACTTTTCTTCTGTCTGAAATGTTCCCGAAGTATCACATAACAAACGGAGGAGGTTGTCAAAACTGTGGTGAGGGAAGGAAGAAACTTGAAGACGCACTTTAAAGAAGAGAGGGAGCTGCGGGAAGTCTGAGAAATCAAACTTAAGCTTCAACATCATGTTAAATCTTTTGATGAATATTTTTTGTGAGCAGGAGAAGAACAAGGTGGCAGCTCAGGAACTGGCCACCATGCTGTTGTCCATGCCAGCTCCCTCCAGTGTCCAGCAGCAAACCAAGAGCCTCTTGGCTAGCTTGCACACCAGCCGTTCAGCATACCATAACCACAAGGTAACCTGGAGTAAGGATTTCACTGTCTCCTCTGACTTACTAGTTGATGGTTGAGGTGCTACACACCCCTAGAAAACCTAAACCTAGTGTTTAACTTCCCTTTAGCCCTTCCTGGCTTGTGTCTCACCAAAACTTCACTACTTCAGAGACTTTTTGGAGACCGTGGTGGGAAATAATGCCAGTTAATCTCGAGAAATCAGCATTTCTTAAGGCATGAAGTTTGTTTGCAAACTGTTGCTCTGGTTTCCCTTTTCCACAGGCATCTGGCCTTAATAGAATGGGGAAATAGTGGGGTGAGCAGTGGTTAGACCTTGTGCTGCCATAATTGCAGTAAATGCACACACAGATCTCTGCAGATACCCTTGAATGGTTATATTTATCCCCTGATCTTTCCATCCACATTAAAACCCAGGAGCAAGGAAACATAAAAATCCATTCTCAAGCCAGATTTCTGTTCCAGGATGACTTTTTAGTTTTTCTTTTTAGATCAAACTGGCTAAGAATTGAAGCAGCAAGTGCCAGGTTTCCCCAGTCCTGTGATTTATTGCAGTTGTGGTGTTTCTCTTTGCCTACTTTTATCTTTTATTTCACAGGATCAAGCACTGTTAAGTAAAGCCATTCAGTATTTGAGTTCCTCAACCAAAGAAGGGAAGGACCTTGATCCTGAAGTGTTCCAGAGGCTGGTTATCACTGCTCGATCCATTGCTATTATGAGACCAAACAATCTGGTACATTACACTGAATCAAAGCTGCCTCAACTGGAAGCAGGTAGAGAAATCTGGATTTTTCTCCATCTTGTGGTAGCTGAAAGTGTCTTGAGGCATCTGCTTTTGTGTGGCAGAGGCATTTGACATGCTAAGCATGTGATAGTCTTTGTAATGGGGGTGTCTGAGCCTGGAAAAAAAAACCATTTCAAGTAAATTTGAAGCCAACTTTTATCATTTTCCTTTCCACATACCTAACAACTGTTTTTTAAACTATACAGAGACTGAGGAAGGACAAGAGGCTCAGAAATACGCTGAAGGAGATGGCTGCACATTTATTACCCAGCTGGTCAACCACTTCTGGAAGCTACATGCATCAAAACCTAAAAATGCCTTCCTTGCCCCTGCCTGCTTGCCAGGTGTGCCAGCTTTTTGTAAACCTTGTGTATTTTGCAGCCTGTTTTAAGCTTGTGAACAGAGAAAATGACTAATTTCAAACTAGACTTAAGGTGTTAATGATGCAGTGAATGATTTTTATGTCTTCTCTTATGTTTTGTGTTTAGAGATGTGTGTATTGTGCTGGTGAAAAAGAACTTAAAATTAATTAGTTCATATTTTTTACTTCATGGCTGATGTGAGAGGGGCATGCACATGATTTATTACAGTCCTACCTTTATTCTGCCTTAGGTCTCACTCATGTTGAAGCCACAGTCAATGCTTTGGTGGACATTATCCATGGCTACTGCACTTGTGAACTGGATTGTATCCATACAGCATCCAAAATCTACATGCAGATGTTACTTTGCCCGGTATGTCATCTCACTCTACTCATGTGAACAGGATAAAGTACAGGTAGAATAGTACAAAGCACAAATTAGAGACATTCAGCTAGAAATAACTGAAAGAGAATTTATCTCCCTGTATTTCTGTTGTGTTTGTGATGTGCTGTGAGTGGAGTGATAAGAATTGCTTTATGGTGAAACAGAGTTTAGAAGTTGGGCAGTGACTTGTGTCTTATCTGAATCATGACCAGCAGAGAGTATATTTTTAGGGGAATAAACACTTAAAACTGAGAAGTTTAATGATGAATTGTTAACTCTCTAGGATCCTGCAGTGAGCTTTTCTTGCAAACAAGCTCTGATCAGAGTGCTGAGGCCAAGAAACAAGAGGAGACATGTCACCTTGCCATCCTCCCCTCGGAGCAATACTCCCATGGGTATGCAACATCCATTCATTTTTGCTTTTAAATGAACATCTCCTACTTTATTTGTCAGAAAAGACAAGAAAATTTGTCATTTCAGTGGGGCAAACCCCATTTTTTTCCTTTTTTTTTCTATCTGTTGCCTCCTAAAAACCTGTGAGTTGTTTTCCCTAACATTCACCTCTTCTTTGATCTCAGATATCTCTGAGATATTCACATCTCAGTGTTAAGGAAATGTGATTATTTTATCTTAAAGGAAATGTGATTATTTTATCTTAAAGGATAGTAATCCAGATTCTCTTGGTATTTCTGTGCATATTTTCAAGTCCTTATAAATCAGTGGTTGTTGTTGTTATTATTGTTGTTATTATTATTATTGTTGTTGTTATTATCAGGTCTTCATCAAGATACTACTTTCTTGATACTGATATTAATTTTAGTGTCATCAAACCTTAGTGACTGTGGGTTAATTGAGGAATTATTTACCTTATTCATGATGATGTGAGGAAATAGCATATTTTTGAATTAATCCTTTGTAACTTTAGGAGATAAAGATGATGATGATGACGATGATGCAGAGGACAAGATTCAGAGCTCTGGCATACCAAATGGTGAGCACATCCGACAGGAAAGCCAGGAGCAAAGTGAAGTTGATCATGGAGACTTTGAGATGGTGGTAAGTCTGGAATTCTTCTCTTTGAAGCCTTTTAGGGACATCAAGTGCTTGATTTTAATTGCTTTATGATGAATCAGTTTGTAGGGTTTCATTAGCTGGTGGTGATTTGGTGAAAACTCACACTGCGTTTCCTCTCCACAGTCTGAATCTATGGTTCTGGAGACTTCTGAAAATGTGAATAATGGGAATCCTTCCCCCCTGGAGGCTCTTCTGGCTGGAGCAGAGGGATTCCCTCCTATGCTGGATATTCCTCCTGATGCAGATGATGAAACAATGGTGGAATTGGCCATTGCCCTGAGCCTGCAACAAGATCAGCAAGGTGAGGTGTGGGCAAAAAGATCAATAGAACATGGGGATACGGGGAAGAAGAAGCAGAAGATGTTGGTGTCACCATGAAGAAAGCAAAAATAATAAAGCTATAAAATGCACAAAGACCAGAGTTCACTTAATTATCCCATGGAAAGATCCTCAGAATTTGTTTTCTTCTTGTAGGAAGCAGCAGTAGCGCCCTTGGACTTCAGAGCTTAGGACTGTCTGGCCAAGCCCCCAGCTCTTCTTCTCTTGATGCTGGGACACTCTCGGATACAACAGCATCAGGTAACTGTTCACTGTGAGGAATTAAGCTTTTTTAGATTTTAAATAACAGCTTAATATTTGTTTGTAGATATGGTTTTAAAGAACTAATTCTAACTATTTGCTTTGTATATTTTTAATAAGTCTATTTATGGCCTTTTCTTGCTTTGATGGGCTTTCATTGTAGGCTTCCTCTCCTTAAACTAAAGCAGACAAAATAAACTATACACTTGATTTAATTTCTGTTTATACAAAAACAGAGATTGTTGTTCAAGAGAAGTGATTTTGCTTCACTACGTGGCTCTGGTGAGGCGCCGCCTGGAATATTGTGTCCAGGTCTGGAGCCCTCAACATAAGAAGGACTGTTGGAGCAGGTCCAGAGGAGGCCACCAAGATGCTGAGAGGGCTGGAGCAGCTCCCTTCTGAGGACAGGCTGAAGGAGTTGGGGTAGTTGAGCCTGGAGAAGGCTCAGGGGGGGACTTCAGAGAAGCTTCTTAATAGCTGAAGAAGGCTACAGAAGGGCT
>VZTY01002390.1:47290-92647 GCA_013400935.1 Turnix velox | reverse complement strand
GACAGCATTTTGGTTTAAGTAGGCAAATCACATTTGTCAATTCACTTTGTTTACTTTCCTAACAAGCAAATGGAACTCAAGAAACCTAAGGACAGGATACTTAGATGAGAAGGAATCATTACCTGTTTTTTGAATGACTATTACCTATAGTTAGGGTTAATAGTGTCTCAATCCCATTATAATGTCTTATAATTTACCTGTTGTGCCATATTATCCTAATGAGGAGGTTGACTGGGTTCTAATATCTCTGCCACCAGATACCACAATTCACAGCGACTGTCAACCTTCATAATTAATCAATATTCAGGAAATCTGCCAGGGCTTATTTCCTAGATTTATAAACTAGCATTCGCACTGATAGAGGGATAACAAGAGGCGAAACCGAAGAAACCAACCAAACAAGATCTAAAATGATGGTACTCTAATTCAAGGCCTACTCTAATCTCACACAATGGGTCCTTCTGGAATATTTTCTCCAGCAGAAGTACAGAGCCCTCAGTAAGCCTAAGTAAGACTCTCCACCAGCTCAGTATCTGCGACAAAGCTAACATGCCTTTAGTAGCTGTCTCCTATTTTTCTTATGGCAAAACTAGAGCAGAAAGTACTGGATTACTAAAATACCTGGTGGGGTTGACGTTACTGGGGTAGTAATTGTTGGTTTACTTGTGATTGTCGGGGTTGGTGTGGGCGTGGTGGTAATTGTTGTTGTCTGCCTGCTTGTACTGGTAGTAGGTATTGTTGTGCTGACAGTGGTTGAGGTTGGAGGAGTTGTTGGTCTCGGTGTACTTTTATTCTCACAGCGCCACTCACAACAGTTTACCCGGATTTCATAATCAAAGCAAAGTTCCCACAGAATTGGATCTTGCTCCTCATTTTTACAGATTAGTCCATATGTAACATTACACTCCACTTTCTGGCCAAGGTCCTCTAAGCTTAAGTGAGGATTATCTTTAGCCCTGCATTCAATTTTTTCAGGACCTTTACATATTTTTTCTCCATGTTCATTTATTTTATCATAGGTTTCATAGTCACCACCATCCTCTTCAGGATTACTAACATCGAACCACTCAGTCCATTCACAAATTAATGATGGAACACATGGAGCTGCAAGAAAGGATAGAGATTTAGCATTTGAGTTTACAGAGAAGACTAATTTTGTATTCTGTTCCATTTAGGACCAGAGCAATGCACTACAGCTTGTAATTTTTCCAAGAAAAAAACATTTAAAATTTTGTTTTCTATTACCAAGCTTTACAACAGGAAATTTTGAATCAAAATAAAATAACCAAATTGAAGCCTTTAAAAGTCTTTCTGCTCTCTATACTTATCACACTATGGCTGGTTTTAGAAGTTATTAATTTTTGTTTGAAATATATTTTTTTGTAATGGCCATCTTTAATTTAGTCTTCCTCTATTTGCCTAAATTTTTTAACAACTTTGTTTTCTATTTAAAACTTACTTGTAGTTACTGGAGGGCTTGTAGTGGAAACTGAAATAGAAAAGAAAAATTACTTCATCACCCGCAAACTTTAGAAAAAAAACAGAACAGCAGTTTTAAATATCCTAATGATATTTCTTTTGCTGAGACAACTAGACAATTCTTACTCTCCCAGCAGCATACTAAGATGCTAACATGTTTTTTAGAATCAGGAACATTTCTACGCATTTCTATACATTCCTACTTACAATTTCTTCCATGTGAAGTAAATAAACTGAAACAATTAAAAATTTCATTAGAATAGTGTGATAAAAATATTCTTAAGTACCTCCCTTTATCAGTTATGAGACTATATACTCATGCATTCTACCTTTCAATTATTTTCCTTAAAGAAAAGGATTTTTAGATGTACAGCTCTGTTGAAGATTTACCTGTGGTGGTAAGAGTACTGGTAGGAGAAGTGGTTGAAATGGTTGTTGGTGAGGAAGGTGTCGGACATGGAAAAATACTTCCAGTACCTATTGAACCATTTTCTGTACAAATGTATATGATACACATGTCGCCATCCTGAACTTGTGCCACAGTTTGGTTCACTTCATAACTCGTTCCATTGATGATACAAGGACATCCTACAAGAAAGAGCTTTATAGTGCAATTTTGCTACTACCAGATAAGAGATAAAAGCAAAACACTCAGGGGCAACTACATGTCCACTACTTTGGACATGAGGGGAAAGAAAAACAGAATGTGAGAAAAAGCTTGAACAAGAATTACTAACAGCAGGGTTCAACAAAAGTGCTGTCCAACTTTCTTTGGCCACAACCACAACTTTCAGTTGCAATGGAAAGAATAATCCCAAATCTAAGTCTTTTGCAAAAACAGACATATTAATTCAGTGCCTTTTTTATTTTTATTTGCAAAAAAACTTAAAAGTTATTTACCTGGGAGTCGTTCACATTCTACAGATCCTGAGGAGCCACACACACTAAAAGCAAGTATTAAAAAATTTTTAAAAATTTAAAAATTAAAACACTGCAGAAGTTTTATGACACATGTAAGCAAAGCCAAGAACACAGAAAAGAGGAAATTAATCACTTGGTCTTCATTCTTACTACTGTATATTTTTCTGTGTGTAAAATTTTGTAATACTGCCTATATTTACTTCATTAAAACTAAGCCATCACTTTCCTGATTTAAGTACAACATCTTAAAACTATCATAAAATGCTTTGTGTTTCAAGTTGCAATAGTGCAGTAATTGTTTTTCAGAGCAATGGACTTTTAGCTGCATCAGGGGTTTTTGACTCTAGTGACTCTGCAGTCATAGGTGTCAGTGCTGTCATTAGTAAGGCTCTAGGAATGAGCAGTTTGGACTCGGCTATATCAGTGATAGAGCCTCTCTCAGGGTTAGCACAGATCATTTCATTCTACAGTGATTTTGAAATGGCAGTCTTAAGTGAGAATGCAAGGAAGAGTAGCCCCTCTCTTCCTAAAGAGCCATGAAAATCAAAAGGAGGTTGCTGTGCTGACATACCCAGGTTTCATGCCATTGTATCTTTGAAGAGTATACTTAATTAATTTTTAATACACTTACTAGAATGACGCTATCAACCTGAAATCTGGATTAATATGGGTTTATAAAAATATGAATGAAAAGTTTATAATCTATAGGTAGTGTAAGAACAGCCCTTTTTCAGTTTAAGCCCCAACTAGAATAAATGTCATTGTTCCTCTGATTTGTATAAATAAATGTTAAAATATACCAGCTCCTCAGTTGAAGCAGCATCTCTATTTATTTCAGGCCTAGTAGAGTAAATTAACAGCTCAGCATATGTAAATTCTTTCCTGAAATATTGTAACTGTTTTTTTTCATTTTTTACATACCATTTTGTACAATTCTCTTCTGTAGGTATTTCCTTTCCAGGAGGGAAATAAACTCCATTGACATAACACCCACATTCATCCCCACGCACACATTCCTTTGTCTCTTCATTATAAACAGGTTTGTCCTCAGGGCATCTGGGATAGCAACCTGTTGATGACAAGTGAAACAGCATAAAGGATGAAAAAAAAGCATGAAGAGTAAAAAACATGTCTGTTTTCTCTAAAATTATTATCTAGTAAACCAGATACATTCAAATTCTTAGATCATTGTAGTCCCTGGAATGTGAAATTAATTTTTAGTTATCAAACACAAGGATTTCCAACATCTAATATATTTTTACATAATTTGAAGGGTTCAATGGGATTTAAATGGGATGGAATGCAGAATAATCAATGCTTAGCCTTAAAGCCTAAATAAAAGCTAGATATTGAATACACTAAAAATGGAGGTAGCTTTCAATAGCCTTCCAACAGCAATTTGTTGCCTCCCTTAAGAATCCAATACATAGCAGCATCAGTGTGTCCTAAATCAAAGATATTTTCCATTGTAAAGATAGGACAAAGCTGTGCATTTATCTAATAAAGTCAAGATGGATCTAATGCATAAAGATAAAATATACTACAGGAAACCTTTGGGTAAAACTGGAGATAAAGACAACATAACTGATTTAGGAATATCTTATCAAGCTGCCTGACTATTCCATATACATTAAATGATAAATAGACAAAGCTATACAAAATAAAATACAAAAATGGCATTACCTTCCAGATATGGTATTGAAAAGTTGGTGCTGACATTATTAATCATCCTGCAGGTCATGACATCACTGCCACAAGGCTCATAGTGCCACTCGCACTCATTCCGGGGATTGTAGTAGTCACAAAATATTGCTGATAAAAAAAGAGAAAAAAGCTGATTAAAAAGATGGTTGCCAGAATGCAGTTCTGATCATGTCTTCAAAAGGTACAAGGTAAATTATTCTAAGTGTTAAGCCAGGAGAATTTATTTTGAGATACAGGACTTTCTTCTACTGGACTATATTTTCTATATTCTACTCTAATCTACACGGGGTACATTAAAATTTGTTGTCAAAACTCTGGGGTCCAAGATTTTCATATAAAACACTCAAGCTGCAAAAAAAAAAAAAGCTGTCTTTTAATTTAAAACAAAGGGTAGATTTCTGAGAGTATTTCTTATACTTAGCTATTAGCAAACTCTTAAAATCTCTGCAGTATACTCAAATTGTTTTACCTTGATGTATCACTTGGACTGAGACTCACCCCCAGCAGGCCAAGATTACGCATATTAGACATTGTTACCAAAACTTAAAACAGAATTTAGTTTAGATGACTATGGATAGAGGGAGAAGCTTTCATAAACTTTTGTATCTGAGCTGACTGAAATTTCTAAGTTCTGTTTCACTGACCTGGGACACTTAAAACTTTCAAGCTGCTTTTAATCTGAATCAGATTTCATTTTTCAAATTTTAAAAATCCAAATGACATTTCCTCCATTTAGGATTTTGAAATTTGGTTTTGACCCCTTTTGAGGGAACTATTAATTTAAATATTATTTCACATCATTTTATAATGCACTGTTATGGGCGTGAGCATCACTAATGGATGCTCAATATTGGTTAGATTCATCTACACAGGAATACTTCTATAAACTTTTGCTAAAATCAAATTCTTAATAACTTGAAAAAAAATGACAGAGAAGTAAAAGGTAATAGCAGTTACCATGAATTAGCAAGCAGAATGGAAAGATGACTTGAAACGTGGCCTTAATAAAAAGAGAAAAGAATGAGAGTCAAGAAAGAAGAAGGAAAGGGAAACAGATAAACTAGGTTGCGTAAAAGATAACTGAAATACAGAAATTTACTAGTCTTATTTGTTCCCTGATGCAATCTCATTGGGTAGCCAGCATGTGACAGTATTAATGATTTTTTGCATAGGCTTTCTGACTGCAGCCAGAAAGTGACAGTTGTGTTGAACAGTTACTCACGGCATATATCAGGAGTTCTCCAGAAAACACAGGCCTGAGCCTTGGTACATTCTTGAGCATATGCAGCAACTGCAGAACAGAAGCACTCACAATCTCCACCACTGTCACAAGAGCAGGCATCATGAACACAAGCTTCATAGAAGGGATTTGGGTCCACCTGTTGAGGAAAGAAATGCAGCCTCAGTCCATCTCCAAATCAGTTTTCAAACTAATAAGCTCGAGATATCTCTTGAGACAGGGGAATTTAGCCGGGCAGGAAAGAGAATGTTTCTATCAATAACCAAATGAAGACTTATCTCCCAGCAAGCTTTGCTAACCAAATAGTGAGCAACCTCAGAAAGGTCACACTTCGCTGCAAATATGTTGTGCTTGCCAGTTTTTGGAGTCTATCCAATGACGTATTAGCAAAACATTTTCACTTTTTTGCTTGGGACTGCAAGAGGAGAACCTTAGACTGGATTTTAGCCAGTGAAGGAATTAAATTATTAACTGAATTAATAGTCTTTGTGAATTTTCCTCTGTCAGTTAAGAACAAGCTGTTGTTAATACTACCATACTTCCAAAAGTAGACAAGAAGCAGAGAGGAGTGCTCACTGTGCTCTGGTGAGCACAGGGTCTGCTATGACAATGTGGAGGGATGGTACTGGCAGCTATGCCTGCCTGAACTGTTTGATGATAGTGATTTCCAAGAACATCCCTTATCTGGGTAGAATATTACAAAGAGCAATGATCTCTTCAACTGCCACCTTTGAGGAATGATATGCATTTCTGTTAGGAGTCTGATGACCACAGAACCCTTCACAACTTGCAGTCCTGACATTTCAACAAGAGAAGGTGCAACCACAGCACACATAGACCTATTCAGTCTAGATTTTTGAGCCTAGGTTACACAGCAGTAGCAGTGGAATTGCAGTAATGAATATAGGTTTGTACAGCTAGGGTTGTCACAAATCCCACTGCCATAAATATTTAAACTACTTTTACTAAAATGCACAGACACCTGTAGCTCGTCTGAAGAATTATCCGAAGATCAGTCTATTTAATGATATATTCACTAATTTATGATAATGTCTCTTCTTATCCACTAACAGAAATGCACTATGCTGTTCCATCACTTACTGCCCTCTACAAACCTTGGAGTGACAGATTTTAAAGACTTCACTCCGGATGATACTGCATTCTTTCTCAGCCCAGGACTTCCGATGTGGTTTCACATCACAGGGCTTAATCTCTTCTGTGACATCTGGGCACATAGAAGACTGTTTCCAGGAATTCCCAAACTTCAGAGCATTAGTTTCCTGCAGTCCACTCCTTGTTGTAAAGTCATTGTTAGACTTGCCATCAAAATTGCCACACAAACCACACACTTTGCCCTGGAAAAGAAAAATAACATATGCACAGCTTTTAAATATGCCATGGAAGTGAGAAAGAAGACAACAGTAAAGAAAGAGCAAAACACACCAAAAAGGATAATAGCCTTTGTGTAAAGCATGCATTTTCATCTCTACTTGCAAATAATTTGTATGGAATCTAAACTTTATTTATTTGTGTACTCATATGCCACATCTTCCATCCTCTGTGGTGGCCCTTCATCAGACTTAAAAAGTTAGAGTGGCTAAGTCTATTTCATCAGTGAAGAATTTGTTTATTTCCCATTCTTCTAACCTTATAGCTCAGCTACTAATATAAGTCTGAGAAAATTTCAATCTGCTTAAAACATTCTTATTAAAAGTTTCTAACATAATGATCACCATTTCTTATCCATGGAAAAAAATTTATTTGGACTCATTTTTCTCAAAAGAAAGAATTTACCATCTTACCCACTAGTAAATTTTTGGTAGTGTTTTCTAAGGTGCATCAGTCTACTCCGGCTACATGATATCCCAATAAATACAGTACTCCATAATTCAGTGAGCCAATTTTTCAGAAATCAGAATCATCTCCCCATTGTGAGTTAGATTTTAGCTCAGGGCTGTGATTCCATGCTGCATCCCCTAAATTGCTGTGGATGTTTGGTTCTTAATATTCACAAATTCAAAATGCAAACCTAAGGTGTCTAGCTTTATTGCACCAATATGTTATGTATCCTCTGCAATGCTCTGTGATGCACCATAGGGAATACTCCAGTAGCACTTCTGTAAGCTGTGATAACACAAGCTAATGATCAATGTGCAGAAGCTATAGGAATTAAATACAAAATCAGACTAAAAGAACATTTATATTTTCTTATCTCATTTATCTATTCATATTATTAGTTCAGAAAAAGACAAATGGGTCCTAACTTTGTAATCAGGTGCCAGCTTGATGAAAACGGTGGTCTTCTTATCCCAAATAAGCATCACGCCATTGCTGGCTTCAATTACAAGGTAGAGGCCTACTGTTCTGTTCCAGTACTTGACATCATCACCAACATCTCGCTGAATTTCTTTGTAATCTTTGTCCTCCAACTTCAGCTCAGTTTTCTGAAAGACAAAATAAGAAATACTGTAATACTAACATTTATGTTCACGTAAAATACGTGATGTTCATAATGATACAACTCATTCTGAAGTCAGTATCTCGAAGTCTGGGACAACTTTCCAAGATGAGTGAAAGTAGCATAGCACCTTTATTTGAGAGAGTTTTTAGGACATGAGAATTTACAGCTTTACAGATTAATTTGATAGGGCTTCTTATGTTATAGCTGCTTTAAGGGATGTGGTTTTGGAGCACTACTTTTTTTGAAATCTTTGAATACTGATATATATGCACAGAGTACCATTACTCACCCCCAGAAAAACTTTAATAGCCTTTGAGCAGGTGACTCCTGTAGTACCACAAGGGACATTCTCTGTGATTATACTGAATGAGCCACTGGAATCCTTGTCACTACAAAAATCCTATTGAAAAATTTAAAAAATGAGCATAAGAAAATTAGATACAATATTTAAATTTAGCTCAGTATCATAATAATTACAATAATTTAAATTTACATAATGCATAAATCATTACCACTGTTTCATGTGTGAAATCCTACATATATGTGTTTTTACGGACACACAAATATATACACAGACACCTCCACATATATATGAACAGTTAATATGGCCTCATATGTGGCAAGCTCTGGGAAACAAGTGAGAAAATAAAACAAAATAAATAATATATCTTTAAAGATTTTGTAAATTTAGAGTTCTGGTTTATTTAACAACTGATAATGAGCTATTAGTTCTCAATATAAAACAATCCTACTGCATACAATTTATGACCACTGTATCAGAAAGAAAAACATTCACATGGCTTGCATTTTTCTTGGCAGAACACGGAAATCACATAGGAGCAGTAATAATATATCTTTAAAGATTTTAAATACCAAAGAGGAAAGTAGATCTGCAAGGCAATCAGATATCATTTCAGCCCCTCTGATGAGCATTACCTGAGTAGCCACATATTCACAGCTCCCGTCAAAGTCATAGAATTTTCCATCAAAGGTGATGTAATGTCCACTTCCATATATCATGCAAGTCCCATAACATGGATATTCAGTGCAGGTCCAGCCCCCTTTTCTGCAGGTACTAGAAGAGAGCAAAAGAGCTGAAAAGAGTGCCGTTTAGGAAAACTGCAGAACAAACCAAGCAGCTACCTGATACATGTAACATTGTGCACAACATCCATTTCAGTATTAGAGTGTCTTAAGTTTCAACTTTGATAGTTTAGCCTGTTTTTAAGTCTATAACATGATTTTAACTCTGGTCGGCTACATTCTTTAGATCTGATAGGGCTTATATTTTAGAAGTTACTTCATTCTCTCAATAAGAGACACCTACTGAAACCAGTGGTTTATCCATATATTCCAATATATTTCAGCACAATCTGTATTCCTCAGATAGCAAAAACTATGCTTGAAAATCAAGGTTTGTACTTGCAGCTACAGCCACTCTAGTACATAAGTCACTGTAGCACATAAGCCTAGACCTGACTGTTAATTTACTACATACAATATATTCTAGAAGATAGTACAAAATTACTTCTTACCAGGTGTTGCAGTCCACTGTTACCTTCTCTCCAGAAGAATATATCTGGTTGTTATGAATGCATGGACAGTCCCTCTCCTTAACACAGCCCCCTTTCCCATCATCAAATAGACCTTCAGGACATACACAGCCTGAGATGCACTCTGCCTGGAACTAAGGGATATAAAAGGGACATTGTTAGTTTATGAAAAAGCACTGAATTTTTTTTCCAATTCTTCATAAGCACTCTGGTAAAAACTCCATTTATAATTAGGTGCCCTAAAGGTTTTTCTTTCTAGGTTTCTAATGTTTTAATTTTCTTTTTTGATTGTCAAGAACCCTAATCATATTTTGATTGGGAGGTATGAATCTAACAAAGTCATCATAGCAAGACAAAGGAGAGGGAAAATGTACGGGGAATCATCATGAAATTGGCATCTGGGAATATTAAACCAAAGAGAAATATGCTTACAATTGCACACTTTCAATGCTGCACTACATTGCTGTCATGTAAAGAACAGAATAAAGGGAACATAGCATGGAGAAAAAGCAAATACATACATGATCAGTTTCACGAGTATGACAGCTAAGTTGTGCAGGTGTTTGTGCACTCCACTCTCGGGTTGCTTTGCAGTCAAAGTACACCTTGTTAGAAGGGCATTGTGTTTCATCTGAAAAACATATTGTTGGTTCAAATGAATCAAGAAAAGACCAGAGTGAAAGGTTTGTGAAAGGTTTTAACTACTGAGAAATCCAAGGGTATGTCTATCCTTAAGACGTTCAGTGAAGAGAGAACAAAGGGAAAATGCGTAACTGTTTCACATAAACAGAAAAAAAACCCCATACACAACAAGTAAGTGGAGAATTCAAATGCAAAGCATAGGTTTGGGTTTAGAGGTTCTGTTATGGTTCCTACTTTATTTTACTTTCTAGAATGTCACTTACTTGTCTTTCCTATTGTCACTGAAGTACATTGGATCTTTGCATTTCGGCAGACACTAGAAAAGTGAAAAAATAAAAGATCAGTTTCTTCAATTGAAGGATTTGTTTATATAAGTTTGAGAGTATTTATCAGAGGTGTCCTGCATATCTTCTACTGATACTTCAAGTTGAATCTACTGATGCAAACTCACCAATTTTCACTTAGAGAAAAAGTATATTAAGATTTGAGGCATAAAGACAGAAGGGTTATGTTTTAAGGAATGACTGCTAATCTATTAATCCTTAACACTATTCTATTATCCCAAATATTACACTTTTTGTTAACTTGGGAAATATATAATAACGAGACAGATACTAATTATATTTTAAATCAAAACCTTCATTTATGTACACAATCTAATCTCATGCATGTTCAACTCATATGCTGCAGATCTGTAAGCCTGTGTGCATCATCTTCATGGTATATTTATCTGTGAAGGTCAGCATTCACACCTCCAAACAAAGCTGCACTTCTGAATTATTAATAATTTACATTGCAACAGGATGATGCTTTGACTGGCACAAATATGGTTTGAAATCTATTACAAATGTTCATCAAAGCACAAAATGAAGCTAAGCAGCTTACAACTAGTATGAGAATTTTAATTCCCTCAAATAAGATCAAATAAGAAGTCACAATCCCCTCAAATAAGAAGTCACAATAAAACATACCAGCGCTCTCCATCTTTTGTGAAGTATTCCCCTGCTTCCAGGTATGATCCCTTGTAGTAACATGGGCACTTGGAGACAGGCACACAAGTACCATGGTTATCCAGGTAAGTATTGTATGGGCAGCCACAGCCATCCACAGGAGCAAAGTCTTGCAAGCAATGCTTTTCACCATCAGCAAGGGAACGACAGGTTTGCTCACACATTGTAAGGTTGTAAAGGAAGATTTGATTTCCTGGGCAGGCAGACACTTCACGTGCTGGAGGGGAAATAAAGAAGCTGGTATGTAAGGGATGCAGGATGGACAACTTCACATTGACATTTACATTTTGGTTTCTATGGCTGTGGAGCATGCAATGATAAAAATACCCTTTAAGGTTTTATTAAAGTACAAAAATGATGGCATAACTTTGCTTACCAGTTGTAGACTTCTTTTTAACTGCTACAGATATTTTTTACATTTGTTTCACATGCTGATAATCATATAGAGAACGCAATGTAATAAACTCCTAGTCTCAACAATACTGTATTGTGATTAAAAGCAAGCAGAGCAATAAAAAAGACATTGATAAGTAAAACCAGTTTAAAAATCTTGATGGCCTGGATTCCTTTAGTCAAACTAGAAATGACATTATTTAAACTGGGAAAAGAAGGTGGAAGTGATAATGCTTTCTACTTTTATATATGCCATGAACAAAAACTGAAGAACATGTGTTAGCAAACATTATAAATATTGCCTCTTTAAGCTTATTAGACATGTCTAAGGTACTTCAAATCCCTTAACACTGAGATCACTAATAACCACATTCAGAGGGACTGCTTATTTATTGTGTCTAATTAATTTCCATAGGACTACAGTTCCAGTACTTACTGCAGACACTGTTTCTCCAGCCTCCCAGTATGATCCCTTTGAAAGCACAGGCTCGTGAGTAAGAGGACAAAGCAGCACACAAGCATTCTTCATTGTCATCGCAGAGGCAGGTGTCGTATTTACATTTCTAAAAAAAAGAACAAAAGGGTCAGTAAGGTCACAGAAAACCAATGGGCAACATCAACTCAGTCAATATGAAATATCTTGGGTCCCTTTCCTGCTTTTATTAATTCCCATATCAGAGAACATTGGAAAGAATGATTAAAGACCAGATGAAAGTGCTATCTCATTTCATACATAATGAAAATATTTGGTATGAACTTTTTTGCTCAGGTAAAGCCTCACAGCTCAGCAGGAATGAGCACAGGGGGAGAAAGAAATCATGGAGAAAGTTATTTGGTGATACATTCCAACTAACAAAGGGAACTTGATAAATATTCACTTTTAGAAATAATTTATGATTTAATAGCTACCACTGTGTTGGGTTGACTTAAAATTTCTGTGCACACCTGTATCACTTGAATTTTCTTTCCAGACCAAAAATCTAATCCAATAAAAATCTACACTAAGAACCAACCATAAGAGACCAGATGAAACCTCAGCAACATTCCATAAGAATTTCCTTATAGGAGATATTCTGGGTGCATTCAATGCCACCTCAGTAAATCACTGCAAAAACTTCACCAGTTCTTACTGCTAAGCTACTCAATAATGTCTCAAATATTTGAACAATAGATGTTTATATTCATTAATCTAAAACAAAACAGTACTAAAGAGTGCAAGATCACAATACCTTATAGTATTCTGAAGGATCAATGACTAAATGACATCTTGCAAAAGGACCTTCTGGGTTATTCAGCAAAGAACACCAATGCTCAGCATAGTTTGCTGCAAAAAAGGGAGAAGAATGAAATTACATCATTATGCTCACTGTGTTCACTTATCTTCCTTGTGCCATGTCTAGTCACAATGTCACATAAATGGAATGCAGTAACACAAATGAGAGATCTCTAGTTTGATTCAGTTATCTAGGAGTAGACATGCAATCATAAAATCAAAATCAGCACCTTACTCTTCCACTTGTATACACAAGAAGTTGTGATAGTCCTTTCCATTTGGGGACCACAAAGCTAGGTTAATCACAGAGATAATTACACATAGGAAATAAAAGCTACCTTTGCAGATAATATAAATTGCATCCCTATCTTCCATTTCAGGATTCTTCTCATCTAACCAACCCCTAAACTTTCATTTCACCTTGATGAGAAATCAGCACTCATATATACATATAGTTGCAGGAACTGACAGTCCTTCAAAAAAACTTCAGTGTCATACTACGAGTATTACACGCCTTGTGTAGTAACATCTAGCAATGTCACTCATTCTGGCAGAAGTTTACTTATTTGTTTGCTTACCACTTTCAATACTGAGACTGCAGGGGTCTTCCAGCTTTTCTTCTCTATCCGTACAGGTGGACCGAGCTTTCCATGTGTTCGCAAAAGCAGACCCTGTAGCTTCTACTAGCCCACTGCTTGTTTTGAAGTCATCACCTGCCATTCCATTAAAGTTTCCACAAAGACCTATTGGAAAAGAAGGTAAAAATTTTACCTAATTATTATTCACTCTCATTCTAAAGGCTCAAAAGGAAAGGAACAACTGATCACAATCGTTAGAAACTGATCACAATCACTAGAAGCAGAAGTTTATACAGTTGATTATTCCACCTCAGTACTAATGCATTTAGGAGCCCTATTTTAAAATTTTAACCTTTTCATGAAGATATCTCTGCCTTAGGGGATCATCCCCCTAACCTGTATTTTTTATGCTTTCTGATTATGAAAATTACAAAATGCACCAAAAGCCTGGGCTTGTGGATAGTTATACTGACAGGAGAATTAAAAAGATATTCCAAGAAGCATTCATGTACTGGCACCTTAGTGATAGATGACTTCAATGTGAAAAAATAAAAATTAATTTCTAGTTTGCTTGAGTCAATTCTCTTCCAGTATTTTGGTTTCTGCTTTTAGATCTCTCCCCAACCCCTATCAATAAGTGGCATGAATTTTCACCCATATAAAGCATAAATAACACTTCAGCTGAGGACCAGCATCGCTTTGCTTCCCATTTAAACAGACACTTGCCTTGAAGTTTTCCTTGAACTGACTGATCCACAGTCACAAACAGCTGCATGACTGGATACAACTGGATCTGCATTTGAAGCCCAAAAGGACTTTGTACAACAAGGTAGTAGGAAGATGGCTTGAATACTGAGAAGCTGGCTGAAAAACAAAATAGTAACTGTGCAGTAAACACATGTAAGATGAGAAGAAACCTCTCTGTATCGTGAAACAAGAGAAATGTGCCTGACCTTCATCACAGTTGAGAGCCAGGACATGTTTACAGCCTGTAGCCAAACTTGGAAAGTGCTAAATACCCCTTTTTATAGACAGGTTAGGTTATTTGCTTGAAATTTATGTCATGACAATTCCTCTTTCCCAAGCTATACGCTGATGCATGAAAAAAGTGAAGGTATATTTATTCAGTCATCTCTGTTTCAATCATCAGTCTGTCCATGAAATTCTCAGTGACAACAATGAAATCATATTCATACCAAAGTTGTTCCCAAAATTGAGCAGCTTTTATATACCTTTCCTCTACTTTTGCCCCAGAAAAAAATACAAGACATAAACTGTGTGACACATGACACACAAGGCTATGTCCCTTACCTGACACATGAGGCACGTTCACTGTCATCTCATTAAGCAACACACTGCCATCTGATCTGAAAACCACCACCTACACAACAGGAAATAGAATCAGTGAGGTTCCAGGTACTGAGAGAAAAAGGAAATATTAACAAAAAAAATATTATGAGGGGAGACATCTTGCACAGTTAGACTATGACTAGAACTTAAAATCTTTGAAAGGAAGAGACCTGTGAAAATTGAGTGTAGTAGCAGACTTGCAGGATACAAAGAAGTTTTCATCTTCATGATTAGTGTTTCACTTATACCTGCCAGCAACAATTTATAGCAGTAAGAAAATACAAAGCTCATTTATATTGGGCATCTTGGTTTCAGCAAACCACATATGAAGCCCTCAGGATCTATAGCAAGTTCCTATTCCCTACAAAAGAATGTTCCACAGTCTCATGTCATCGTTTAGGATGACTATCGCATGGTAATAAAGAAGTTCATTAAATTTCCTCACAAAATTTCTATAGAGTGTACATACAGAAACTTAAAAATGATGAATTTTTGATTTGTCTTGGTTTTGTTTTGACTATGATAGCCAGAACATGGAAGACCAGAAACACAGGAGGAAAAATGAGTGTGCATGTATGTAAAATCATGTATAAATATAGCCTAGATATTCCCATAACCAAATAGAATACTACAATGAATGCAAATATAAAAACTTAAGAAAGCTGGAGAGTATCAACATTCAAAGATGGGCTCTCTTTTGAAGAATATTCAATTAGATTTTTGAAATTACACCTGAATAGAGTAAAATAATGTGAAGGGAGGAAGAATAGGCCTCAGCTTCCAGACAGCCTTGAGTACAGTGAAAATAATTAAATAGCACAAAGCACACAAGGGAAGAGGGGAAAACGTCACCTTGTATAAATCTCATCTTTTGTTCAGTTTAGGTGAATTTTGAATTCTCAAGGCAGAAGTCTGAATTGTTTTTCAGCGTGTTTGAGGAGCCTTACCTATCTAGAAGACCAAATCTAGAAGAATTAATAGAATATCTAGCAGAACCCACAGAACACTTACATTTTTTTTGTTATCTGCCAACAGCACAACACTCTTCAAACAGGTCTGTCTGTCTGTAGCGCCACAGGGAGACAGCTCTGCAAGGATGGCATGACTGTCATTTGCAGTACCCTACAATCACAGTAAAAACAAAATACCCATTAGTTCAATCAAAAAACCTCATAATGATTTCCAAAACAAAGAATCAAGTCTTTAGTTACAATAACAATTACTGCAGAACTTAGCTATTAAGTTCATCCTTTCAACACTGCCTCTGGAACTTGAATCAGTGGTTTTTAATTCAATAAGATCTTTGCCATTCTCTGTAACAGGAACCAGGTATTCTAAAGAAAGACGAATGAAATAGATGCATAGCTCCTTTCCATAGCTGACTATGAAACTCAGAAACAGCTGTTAAAGATCTGATTGAGAGCTTCTAATCCTGAGAAGTGCTAATTTTTGCAGTCTATCTATGCAGCCAGAATTAATTTAATAAATTAATTTAATTTCTTATACAAGAAGGACTCCACTGGAAAAAACATACATAGTTTACTATCTGAATAAGTTAACTTTTTCCTAGGGCTATTACAACCCATCTTGAATTTTCCAGTACAGCTTTTATCATTTCTGTTCCACTCATCCTATGAAAATGGAATAAAACAAATGTTTGCAGCTGTTACGTATCAATGCACATGCCTTTTTATCTAGCCTGCAAGAGAAAAGCCCTACAGTACACAGTACCTTGGCCAACACATAGTAACAGTCTCCATGGAAGGTGTACTTCTTCCCATCGAAGGTTGTAATATGGGAACCTCCTTCCACTGAACACGTGCCTGGACAGGGTAAATCTTTGCATGTCCATCTGCCTGAAGCACAGGTGCTATGAACAGACAAATAATAAAAATCTTGTAATCATTACAGGTGCTGAGAACACTGAAAGCACCTGCATACCTGGCAAACAGTAAGACGCCTCCAGGTGTTTTAAAACTGCACCTTTGACATTTCCTTAAAATTTCCTCTCTGAGATATGCCACATTTCAGAAAATTAGTTTATACATATGCAACATAAAAGCTAAGTTTGCCATGTGACTAAATGTAAGATTGAAAAACACAGATCCATTTATAATTAAAGACAGGTGTATACATGGTCACAATCCTTACCATTCTTCGCATTCATTGGTAATGGTTTCTCCAGGCGAATACTGCTTTCCATGAAGACTGCAGTGGCACTGGCTAACAGGTATGCAGCCTTTTTCAGTAATATCATCATACACAGTTCCTGTAAAGCACAACAGTAAACCATTCCAGCTCTTTCTGAAATAACCAGACTCTGAGAAACTTTCAGAGAAGGCATTCCTTCATCACAGAAAGCAGAGGCTGAGATTATCAAAACTGAGAAATATGGGTTTACTTTTTGTAACATAAGACAAATGCAAATCACTTCCAAACATTTTAAAGATGTAACTCTATCAATTTGTATAACTATGTACAGATAGAAAACTCAGTAAAAGTACATAAAAGTACATAAGAACAATCTCAGAATTTTACATGTTTAGATTTTTAGTCTTTCTGGCATACTTCATAGACTACTACTGTAACCTTCTTTCATAAGCCTGCCACTAAGTCTGAGAATTCCATTCACTCTCCCTCCTTATCGCAACTTCCATTGCCTCAGAATTATGCAACGTAAAAGGCATGTCCATTTGTCGAGAAGTAAAAAGCAGACTTATTACCTATCATTATGTTAATATGATTCAACTATAAAATCACTGATTAATTAATCAATTATGACCATCTCTTTAAAACAGACCTTATTATTATGTTCCCCTGGGGGGGAATTCATGAGTAGCAACACTGCTTCTTAACATGCAGTTTGACCACAGTTAGCTCCTTTCTGATTTGTTCCCCATAGCTAAAATAAGTCTAACCTTCAGGGCAGAAACAACCATCCATGTAGTGTTCCTCACAAAGGCTGCTGATCTCCAAGTGTGAGCAAGTATCCATGCAGGGTGAGCTGCTTTCTTTATAGATCATGGTATCAGGACAGGTCTTTGCTGAAAGAACGAGAAAGATACCACCAGTTATTTGAGTATAAGGTCCATCATTCCTGAAGAACTACAGATCATATTCTGTACTCGCCTCCAGTCTGCAGTGTCCCAAACCAGTCTATTTGACAAAGTATTTCTGTCTGTTTCTGAACTGATTTACCTGCTTTTCACATTTTACTCTTTTGTACTCAAGTGGCTCGATTTATTCCAGCCATCTGCAGCATCACACATCACAGCTGTTAATGCTGCTGAGAAGACTTGTTAATACCAAGGGTAATAAAAGAAGAAAATAGGAAGACCAGGGTAGTTTAGTGCACAACTGGTATGAAATTTATAATAGATGCCTATATTTTTATAAAGAAGGAATGAATTTAAATGTTTCACTGCGCTATATTCATTGTTTCCCTGCAAAATTTATACATCTGCTTACGGCAAAAGTTCTGTGTCCTCCATTCATTTGGCCGACCGCCCGCATGCGAACACTGGCGAGAATACTCTGAGATGGTGCTGCAGAGACAGAAGGAGTCCTGGTTTCCGTTACATGCACACTTGTCCTGCATGCAGGCTTGGATGTATGTTTCCAAATTCAGACGGAACCGACAATCGGCAAATGCAGAGGAAGTCAGCAGCCTCTCGCACTCATCACGCTAAGGACAAAGAGTAATAATATTTAAGAGATCTGTAGGCACTTGAGCTTCTAGACATCTCTTTCCTGTCTTGTCACAAAACCTGTAGTCTCCTGAATAACAACAGATATTCAAGAAAGTAAGAACACTGTCTTTGGACAGTCTTCTTATGTGATGGTAGGAGTAGAAATAATGGATGTAAATTGGAAGGTGGTAGATTCAGGCTAGACATAAGAAAGAAATTCTTTACAGTGAGGGTAGTGAAACACTGGAAGAGACTGCCCAGAGAGCTTGTGGATGCCCCCTCTGTGGAGGTGTTTAAGGCCAGGCTGGACAAGGCACTGGGCAGCCTGGTGTAGTGGGAGGTGTCCTTGCCTATGGCTGGCGAGTTAGAACTCGATGATCTTTGAGGTCCCTTCCAACCTGAACTATTCTATGATTCTTCCCAGCTCTTCACACACAAACACCACAAGGATGTCTCCATGTGCCCATGTCAATGAAATTCACTACTGAGAATACTCACATGTCCATCACAGCTTGGAAGTGCCTGAGTTTCATCAGGATCCTCACATTTTGCATTGGGTTTGCTGATCTTCTGTAAATTCCCATATGTGATTGAATTGTAGCTTACATCTAGGAGAAAAAATTACAGAGGTCTTGCTAAGTTCCAGAAATTGACACCAAGGAGCACCTGATCGTCAGGACACTACTGATCAAGAAAAACTTCTGCTGTGGTATCAAATATGCCTGTCAGACAAAGGTTCATGCTATGTCTATGATGTCTAAGTGTGCTTAAATATTAAAAGTGGTAACAATAAGGCCAGTAGAGAAAGGAATAAGAATAAAGTAGTTTCAGACGAGGAGTGCAGCACTGGAATGTAATGTTTACTCTGGGCAATCACAGAAATCTCAGAGGTGAAATTTATCCTCCTGTGATGCTCCCATGCACTGTTTATCACCTTATCTTCTGTGATAACTGTCACTATGGTAGGATGACTCACCTCCATTGATAAACTCATTGTAGATAGGAACTCCATTGTAATCCCCACAGAGACCACATGTATAGTTGTTAAATTTGCTGTCCAGCTCCACCTAGGTAATGGGAAAAAAAAGGAAATTAAGAAAATTAGCTGTAGCCAGAAAACAATTCCCAAGCAAACATTTATTCCAGAAGAATGTTGCTAAATAACAGAAGTGATGGTGAACACAAAAATTTTAGAGAAGTAGCTATTATTGCAAATGAATTCATAACATAGTAAATAAACACACAATTAGATGCAAAAAGTAAGACAAAATCCAGAAATGAGTGACTAAAGGTCTTATATTTCAGTAACAGCAGTAACTACCATGGTTTTTGTTTGTTTTTCTCCATTTCTTATTCCCCTTCTGGGATAAAATTAGGAAAGTCAATGATGAGTCCTTCAAAGATAAATGAAGGAAAATGCAGATCGGATAGTGGGGGTGCTATAAACAAAAACATTTGCTATTTCTTAGAAAGCTCATTTTCCCTTTCCTGACAACAGTAACACCATCTGTATGCCATACTGCTACTACTATCACATATCAGACAAATACCCTAATGTTTTTTGGAGAATCAATTGTATTTGTCAGCCTAACGTTTCCAGCTTTGTTCAGTTCATGAGATTCTATTTCTGCTTGGTATACATTAAACTGTTAAAACTAGGAAATAACAATAAAACAGACTTGGATCATACATACCATCAGGGCATCCTCCTGATTCCAGATCAGAACCAGGCCCAGTTTGACATAAACCTTGGTGTAAATGTCATTGCTCTCAATAAGCAAACCAGAGCTGTAGTAAGGTGTTCTCACACTAGGAAGAAAATCAGAAACTTTACATTAGTACAGAAACATAAGAGGTGACATGAATGTATGTATTAAGTAAAATATCCTAATAGAGAAATTACTCCTTCTCTTTACTTGATCCTAGCTGCACAGGACGTTCTGTTTTAACAAGGCAAAAATCCTCTCTCTCTGACACTTGATGTAATAACTCATTCTCTTTAAAAGGCAAAACAATTTCAGAGGTAAAGCCTTTCCAAGAGCATGGGTTCTTTATGAAAAAGTCCAAATCTCAGATGCCTTCACCTCAAAGAAAAACACATTATCCCTGTGGTATTAACAGAGGATAACCTAGCACTCAATATTAATTTACTTCAATGAAAAAACAACTTAAAGGGAAAGCTCCTCTTTGCCAAAAGATATGACACTCATTTCAGAAAGAATAAATGTTCTTTTGGAAGGATCTTCCTCATCAAGAGAGAGTTCAATAACACACAGGGACTGCCAATGAAAGTCTGAAAGAAATAAGCATGCTAAGAGAATTTCAGTAGTTTCAGTAGTTAGCTCATTGTTTTCCAGTTGACAGTGCCAAGCTCATTAATGGTGACAGCAAGGCATATTAATCTGACTCAACATACCTTGCAGAAGGCCAAGCACAGATTTTTTTTCTGATAAAGAATCAATTCACCAGATCTTTTTCCTGTTCTGGTTCATCTGACTTACAGTGCACTATGTAACAAATCATAGTGCTGGATTTTTTCCAGCAATAAAGGGATTGTAGCAAACAGCTTCCTTCTATAAAATCAAAAGAACTAGAGCCTGTTCAAACAGTCATGTGAACCAGAATCCAGTCAATCCAGTTCATTTTCTACTGATTTACCAATATAATTCTTACCTGTCACGGTTCATGTATGTCTATGCACATCTCTTAAATTTCTTCCAGTCAAAAGACCAGTTATCTCCTAATTTCCTGTCACTGGGATTTTACCTTAGGCGTTTTTAACATGGCCAAACAACATAAAATCTAAATACTAGACAGGAACTGAGAAGCTGTTACTTCTACTCTTAGCTGCATTGTTCATCCTCTGTATGCTTGAAAACATTTTTTAAAGATGCTTTAAAAGGTAATGTTTTTGGAGAGGGTTTACATAACATTAGGCAGCTTTCCACCTTGCAGCTATCACAGTACAGAATATTTTTCTTTTTCTAATACTAAGACATTTAATAAATTGATAGACAAGGTATTAAAAGGCAAATACATACATTCTTCTACTTTACAGTTTTAATTTCAATACCGTGAAATGCTACATGACAATGGATCATTTTCCATTTGAAGACCAATATAAGAAATAAGGTTCTACAAATCCCCCCCATGCAACAAAACCTGTTCTACAACTCTTCTGTTCAGAAGGTATTAGTTCCTTGTATGACCATGTTATGGGAAGAGAAAAACACTGGAACTGACTGCAAAAAGCACAAATCTCCAAGAAGAAATTAGTGCAAATTTTCAGCTGGAATCTCCTGAGGAATGGTCACCAAACCTTAAAAGAGTTATTTATGAAGATCACAATAAAGCACTTTTGCCATAAAACAGATCCTGGAGAAATGCATCTTCATTTTTGAGCGTTTCCTAGACTGTTTGCTAAGATAAACTCAATATGATGCCATAAAACAAATGAAGCTATGTCATTTAATGCCAGTGGAAGATCTGGCTCATGAACTGCATTGTTTCCTTCATAACTAGAAAAAATCTAGTTCACTCAAACCTCTTTCTGACTTGCATTTAAATCATCATTTATCCCAACGTAGAAATGATCATTAATACTAAAGTCCTTCCCCAAAGCAATTTTTATGCTGGATTTCAAAGGGTGTTTGTTTTTGGCTTGTGGAAATGCTTGCAGTAGTTGCCTTACTGGTTATAGAGACTTGTGTGTAAAGAATCAATCCCGCTTTTGTCTTCCCAGCACATTTCACTGAAATGCTATTGCACTAAAGGAACTTACAGCCGTCCATCCACCACAGCCAGTTTTGGTTTGAGGTACACAGTGATGTCCTTGATTGTTAGCAGAATGTATTGGATCTCAGGGTGGTTATTGCTGTTCAAACCACGTTGAATGTGGACAGAGAACTCCCTGTAAGACTCTCGGCAGTCAGAAACAAAATTATACTCGCAAACGCCAGGGAATTGATAGATGTCTCCGTCAAAGGTTTTGAAATGATTGTTTCCCCAAGTGCTGCAGACATAGTGGCCATGGCTTCTTGTCCTTCCTGATAGAAAATAAACAGGAGTGAAAAAAGTGAAATGTATGGGTTAGAGTCCAAAAAAGGTATGTGTTGCCTTATAGAGTAAAAATCACGGGCAATTACATGCAGTGATTCCACTGATCTCAAACATCTGTCTAATAACAAGAAGAGATGTGAATTTAATGGAAAAATAAAACCTTAACAAATACTGCTGAGATCTGGGCAGCAATCCTTACTGAAGTAAAGAAATTCACCTGTGCAAGGTTGAGAACCTTAACTTGACCACAAACAAATTGGTGCACCCATGCAACGGAGCTGTTTTGCCAAGCATATGAATTTATTTTGAATCACAACATTATTTTGAGTAATATTTAATATTTCTAACAGCTCTGTTCTTTCCTGGTGCAAAATGCACCACAGAGGAAACAGAGCTAAGAAACCAAGGAAGTACCACTCTTATCTCTTAAAGGCAAGTAGGTTAAACAATGTGAGAAGAATGATGTTCCTCGTCTCCTAACAGAAGTAGTGATTTCTATCACTACAGAACAGAAACTTTACAGAAGATACATCAGAAAATAACTACAATAAAAGAAAATTTTTTTTCCAATAACAAAAGATGAAACTCATTATATTTATTCCTTTCCCAGACATCTATACCAGCAAATAATACAAATTAAGACAGTATCTGATAAATCTCAAGATGCTGTAGGTAAGGGGAGAACATAAAAGCTGGGCATACTTGGGAAGCTTTCCCAGGAACCAAAAGCACACATGCCACTCATTTTCAAAAGATCTTCTTGCAGTATTTAATCTGAGAAGGTGAAACTACCAAAGGCACCTCCAAGTACTTTGATGGTATCAGTCATACCAGATTCATCCAGCCCAGCTGGTATGCTTCTGTCCTCAGAGGGAAGTCTACAGAGGGATTTTACCAGAGCTCACAGCTGACATATCTGATACAAGATAATTCAAGAATTCAAGACACAACAGAGACCCATACTTCAAGACTGATCACTGCACAAGACTGATCACCTATTCCTCAAAAAATATTTTACCATGCAAAAGTTCAATTTTGAAACAAAACTGATACCAAATAGAGTAAGTCAGAGCAATTAGAGGATTATTAATATCCTGAATCTCTGGCTAACATTATTGCATTCACTTTTGAGGAGAGTATTTATGCCATTCCCAAGTAACAGAAGGCACAACTTCCTTCATTGCTCTAACAATGAACTTACCCAGATTCTATAGTTACTTTCTGCTAAGCAGTTGCCATACCTAGGAGCACATGAACATATTCCTTCAAAAGGTCTCAACACATGGAAAGAAAAGTAACACTACAAATATTTTCCAAGCACATCAAAGTAAAGATTAATGCAGTGGATGTAGATACCAATCTTTACAAAGAGAGCAGTATCTACCTAAGTCACCTGAGTCATGTAGCCTTAGTATTTGAAAGTTTAAAAAATTTAAGGCAGCTTAAAGCTCCAGTGTGTTACTTAAATGCACTGCCTCCTTCAACCTCTGCAGTGGTATTTTAATTCTCTCCCTCTATTCCAAGTGGCAATCTTCTACAATTTCTTTTCTAGAGCTTACCTTTTCTTATTTCATATGCATAGGAAAGAGCCAGCCAGAGTATGATAAGGCTGGCAGCTCTCAGCCCCATGGTGGCTAAGCTGAGTGAAGCAGGAATTCTGCTGAAAATTTTTCTTTATATAATATCCACTGATGCAATTGATTCTATCATAAGGGAGGAGATACAAAGTGAAAAGGAAGGAGGACAGGTAAAAAAATAGGCGTGATATTTGCAGAAGATAAGAAGTAAACAGACAGGTATTTTTCATCATAAATGAAGGAATTCAGTATACAGGAAACGATACAATATTGATTCAGTAAGCATGCATTTTTTTATTGCTCTATTTCATTTACAGGATGCTATGTTTTAAATCCTTCAAATGCTCACACCAAGTTTAACCTTCAGTAACTTCTACAACTAATAGTGAATTTTGGAGTGACTGAACAAAAGAAATCTCTTGAAGGAAGTTTAGGATGAGATACCCTCAAACAATAGCTTCATAACCTAAGCATTTTTCTTTCTTTTCTTTTACCATGCCTGTAAAAATTAAACAATACTTCTGAAGCTACTTGTAGACAATAGCGATCTTTCCAAATAAAAAATTTACACCATGCATTGTAAACTTACGTTGCAGGCAACTGTTGGATTCCTTTGGTTTGTAAAGCTCTATGAAGCATTTAAAACAAGGCACAGCATATACTGCAGATGGTGCCTGAAACTTTACTGAGGAAAGTTCAGGTAAGCTCAAGGAATTCACAGCAAAGGAGGCACTATATCAAACATTGACTTTCTGTTGCACTGAGACAATCAAAATATAGAGACTCACAATATATTAAGCTTAAGGGGAAAACTGCCCAGATTGAATAAAAATTACATTCAGACAAATTCCTCTAAGGAATCTTGTTCTACCTTCTACATGAATGAAAAAATTGCTGTCTAATGTGAGGTCCTAGAAAAGCCATAGGGTCAGCTATGTTTTGTGCAGAGAAAAAATAAGAGGGTCCTTGGGAGAAAACAGAACCAGGAAGCAGTTCAGAATATAGCTTCAGAAATACAAAATTCCTACATGCACCATATTTTACTCTGAAAAATTCCTTTGAGTAGGTGTCTGCAACTCTCTTCAGATGACAAAACAAAGGATCCTTGAGGTAAAATATACTTGCTCCAATAGATTTTTTAACACAGTTGCTTTACAGTACCAACAAGGTTTACTTCTTACAAGGTCCCTAGCCAGGTTCTATGAAAAGTTTCTCAGTGCAGTGTGTAGAAATCTCTAATCTTCATTGCTGTTCAGTGTTCCTTACTTTCACTGCTCAAACTACAAGTAGAACTTCTGTACTTTGCAAAACATCAAGGCCTTATGGTTGCTCTGCTCAAGGAGAAACATCCTTTTATCATGAAGGACTATAGCTGCTGTTTTATTTGCTATTTTTATCCCAAGTACAGCCTTGTCTCAATCCACATGCCTTCTTCTTTTTCCTCAATACATGTCAAAAGGTTTCAAACTTTCTGCTTTTCCTATTTGAGAATTCAGATTTTCACTTCTCTCACCCTTACACAGTTAAAACTATTTTCCTTCTCAGAGTGACCAACAACTTGTCATCATCCCCTTTTCTGATACATAGGAAGCTGTGGCTCTCTGTGACATCCCAAACTGGAGAATAAGGGAAAACAATGTACCTTTGAGCATTGAGATCACTCTTACAGAAAGTGCACTCAAGCTTAGGCAGCTGTACTGATCTGAGCAGTGGGTTCAGATCCTTATCTTCACAATTCCTAAGTATTTGTACTTATGCTAGCATTAGAAACTGTCCTGTAACACCCCTATTTCCTTATTGCCAGAAAGGTAATGACTCTGTCTACCAGCTGCTTTATGCATGCCTTTCAGAAATAATAATGCTTTGAGGTAGGACATTGTAGCCTGTCTCATTCATGCTCAGCCACTGTACAGTACATTGGATAACACATTTTAATGTAGAAGATTCTTACTAGCAATAACAAGTAATGCAAAGATAACTGTATCCATAAGTATGCATTCACTTATTTACTATCAATTGTTTGAAAACCTGAAGTAATCAATCCATTTAAAAAAAACCCCAGCATCAGTGCTTAAAGCTTACATCAATTCTATACATTTAAGTTGACCTTTTTGTTGAAGTTCATGTCATTACTAGTTTCTGGTCATCTTAATCAGAAGTTACCTTCCTCTTTCCAGTACCAGGTGCTCATTTCTCAATACTACTGATTAATACTTTGTATAATTATGCATGCACTTATATCCCCTCTCAATGGGGACACTACAACTCAAAACATCAGATCCTAACTGAGTAAAAGCTTTCACTGTGTAAGCAGTACCACCAGAACAAGAGATGAGGAGTGCTTTCACATTTAGATCCCACCAGTGAGTCTTAATCGAAGAAGTTTTAAAAAACTCCTTAAGTTCATGAATAGAAATACAAGTTCCCACAATACTTCACCAGATGCCTGACCTAGGAGCTCCAATACCAGTGCTACAACATCCAATACTCAGAAGTGTAAAAAAAATTATTCGTTGCATGGCAAATGTATTTGTTAGAGCAGCAGATGAAGGAGGAGAGATATGTGTTTTGAGTCATAGATATGTCAATGCACTGAGCATAGCATTCCCTACTCTTAAACTTTTATGAGACTACCTCTAATCATTCCATCAGAATAGCTAACTTTAAATGCTCATCTTATTTACAGTGTATATTTGTTTTGCAGAATATTTTCTGATAGAAAGAAAATCTACATGGAAGATTATCATGGGAAACATTACATATTTTTAAAAAGGGTAGAAAGGATGATTGCAGGAACCACCCACCAGCTGGCCACCATCACCTTTGCGCCTGGGAAGATCATGCAACAAATCCTTCTAGAAGCTGTTCTAAGGCAAATGGATGACCGGGACTAGAAGCTGAGCTAAGGCACATGGAGAACAAGGAGGAGATTTAAGAGAATTAAAGAAATTTTAAGATTAGCACCCACTTTCCAGTCACAATACTTCCTTCTTTTTATCAGTACTCATACCCTGAGACTAGGATTGAAAATGTTGCTCTCTTTCAGTTAAGTACAAATGTGGATAAACATCTGACATACAATTACTGGAGATTTGGAATGGAAATAGCAAGTGATAACTTCAAGCAGTCAATTTTCCTACTTACACTTACTCTCCAGAAAAAGTATGTCTGTACAACAGCCTCAACGTAACAATTTCTACACCAGCACACATGGAAAAATTTTTGATGATTTAAAAAAATATTTGAACAGTTCTCTTTTGCTCAAGCATCTCTGAGATTTACTACAGGGAAATGGACAGACCAAAGAAGAGATGACACAGAAAAGCCATCAAGGGAATTACACTCTACATTCATAGAATCATAAAATTGCTTAGGCTGGAATTCCCTCTCTGGCAATTTTCCTTGAGCAGACTAGAATTTTTGAAATCTTTTATTTTATTCCTACGGAAAATGGGGAGGAAAATACCAGCAAAATGTGCATTTTCCCCCTCTTTCCGCTGAAGAAGTTCTTTTTTCTAAAAATACAGCTAATTAAGAAGCTGGGAAACATCTTAATTTGTGCATCTAAATCTGTTCTCTCAATGGAATCCATGTATCAAGGAGATGTAAGAGAGAGCTTGAACAAGAAATAAAATGAGCATATTTGTTTTAATTGCAATTTTCCTCCATTTATATTTTCTATATTTCTCCATTTCTATATTTTCTCTATATTTTCTCTATTTTCTATAAAATTTTCTCTATATTTTCTATAAAATTCCTGTTGATGTTGGTGGTGATACTGATGTAAATTTGCATTTGCTTAAAACTTTCAGGTGTTGTATGTGAAATTAGACTCGTCTTACTGTCACAAACAAAACCACACAGCAAATTCTTCACTCTTCCCTTAATTTTCTATGAGTTGTATTGTAGCATTAAAACCCAGAATTTTGGAATGACCCTGCAAACATTACACACAATGCCTGCATAATACAGTTATGTTCTCCTGTTTTACAAACTATCCACTCTGTTCACTTGGCTGATGAAGTTGACACTACTATTGACCTGATTATTTCATAAACTTAAGATTTATTATCAAATAGTGACCTAAGCAATACTCTTAACCATGGTACAACTATGCTGAAGGTTCCAGAGGATACTATGGAAACCTGAGATTGCTTGTATGAACATTTAGCTAAGAATCTTTAGTTTTCCTCCACATACCAACAAATACAGCAATCATGCTAGTGTAATTTACTACTCTTGACATAGTTACAGCAAATTTAACTTGCTTCTCTTATGAAAATACGAAGTTATTTAATTAATAGCGCCTTCTGTTGTATGTGACAGAGAAAACCTACGTCAAATGTTAGAACACATCTGACGCATATCCAACTCTTACAGCTGCTATGCATATTTCCTAACAATATTACTTCATAATTAACTTTTGAGTCATCAAAAAGTCAACATTGTCTATACAGAGCACTGTATCACAGCAACATTGTGAATATAAAAACATATATAGAAGAACACTGAGTTGCTAATTCCAATACAGCAAAGAGCAGAGAAGTATGAATCAGATAACCTGAGAAATATATTCCTTCACCCACTTTCATATTTTGTACTGTCTGTGCTTATTTTCCATGCACTTTTTAAAATTTAAATTTTGCCACTTAAGGTGCATTTTGAAAGGCAAAAAAAAAAAAAAGAAAATGCAAGGAGGGGGATAAAACAAAAAATAATTTTTGCATTCCCTAATACTACTCTTTTGCAGTTACTACCTTTTCAATGTCAGAAACAGATTATCTGCACTATATAATGTCAACAGTGGGATGGCATTTCATGACATCCAGTGTTGTATTGCATCTAGTAAGACTGCCTGCATACAAATTTTGGAAGGAGCAGATAAGAATAATTTGGAAAGTTCTGATTATAACTTCAAGTTAACATAATTGATGTCCAGAAGAAATGTTTCCCAGAGGATGAAGGTATTTCGCACACTTGATGTATTTCTCTTCATAAACTCATTTACCGATATTCATAGCTGCAGAATCAAACATATAGACAGAAATACAGTTCCACAGAAATACTTAGGCAACAAAGACCAAGAGTTAAAAATGAGGTGTATGCTTCCAGTATTCTGAACAAGAAGCTGACTGGAGCAGGCAAGAGGAAAATCTCAAAAAAACATTATATCTAGTTTTAACTCTTTTTTATGTGTGTCATGACTATGAAATTATTAGTCATGACCCTTTTTCTTGCCTTTCAAAAAACAGCTTTTTCTCACAAGGGTGCCAGAGGAGGACTTTTCTCTTAATCAACAGCTCACTTGTTCAGTATTCAATCAGTGCAGAATGACATACCTAAATCTGTCTTGGGGACTCACATGTCCTGTGAGAATGCAGTTTGACTAGATGATTGTTACAGGTCCCTTCTAACTGAAGAATTCTATTCTAATATCTGAAAAACTGGGCTCTGAAGATCTCTCACCCTTTTAAAACTATGAGTTTACACAGAAACTGTAAGAGTCCTGTTGTTCCAAAGATGAGGAAAGCAGGAATAAGCATCACCCCATGATGCAGAAATTAGAGGGACATGCTGACAGGAAGACAGTGTTGTCTCAGTTAACCCCAAAATATCACATGAAATATAGCTCACATGCTGGGAATAGAACCATTGGTTTGGCTATATGACCAAACTGTTTAAGGTCATTCAAAGAGACATTTCTCAGGTTATCCAAAGAAAAAGATTTTAAAAAAAAAAGCTTAAATTCTTATCTTGACCTGGACAGTAAGACTTAGTTGAACATTCCACACAGAACACGGATAAGACAGTGAAATTATCTTTCTCTGTCCAGACTGATGAACAGTCATTTTTCCAGCAATGCTTCCGTATTTCAGAAACATTATAGAAGAAAGGTATTTCATAACAACCCTTTAAAAGTTGTTTGCTATAAGCAAATAGCTTAATAAAAAAAAGGCTAAGTTGAAAGCAGGTCTGGGTGATATGGGATAATACCTTCCCTATAACTTCCCAAGAAAGAAACCTGAGTAAGTTTCCCAGTTCAGAACAATACTTTATCAACTCCACATCTGGTGTTGCTCTGGTTAGACAAACCTGGAGTTATATCTGCTGTAGTGAGATAACCTTTGCTGGTGTTGAACCTTCACCCAGCAGCTCTCACTGTTCCTCCTCAAGAGTATGTTTCTTTCTTCCTCCTCTCTCTCCCTGTTAAATCATATTTTACCCTTTCATAAGTATATTTCCACAGAAGTGCCATTAGCTTTGCTGCCTATCTCAACTCAATGCTGTGGTGGGTCTGCTGCAGCCAGCTGGCATGGTGTGTTTCATGGCATGGGGCAGTTCCCATCTGTTCCTACAGAAGTAGCCCTTATAGTCCCCCTGCTATCAAAATCTTGCCACATAAACCTGTACCTAAATTATTACTGTCACATCTCTTTACTACCCAAGAGAGATACATGTTTCAAAAAGGATCTTTTCCTAGCATTTTAGACAGCCTGAAAATGCTCCTCTGTAAACTAACACTTATTTTACATCTGCTAGATCCAAGTATTAGCACTGTCTGACAACAGGAGAGCATTATTCTGTAAATCATTCATCTTTTTAAAAAGGTGAAGATCAGACTTTAATACAGATTCATTACAGAGTGCTTAAACTAACTTAGGATGTTATGAAAATGGAAAGGTTAAAACAGGTACCTGTGCTCTTGAAGAAGACTAACATAATAAAACATAGTGTACATCATATCTCTAGTCAACATCTGTAAAATTATAGTTTTCTATTAATGTTAAGTATATTTAGGAGTTAACTTTTTCCTGTCTATGCAAGAAATTTATGGGAATATAGACATGTCAAAGAAAAACCAGTATTTCAACTCTGCCATCTCTTGTCCTAAACTCTTATGTTTTCATTTTATCATTACAGGAATCTTTTCAGAATGGATCATTCAAATCAAAGAAAAAATTCCCCTGAACTGACTGAAAATTTTAACTTGCTTCTAGCTATACAAGGTATAGCTTTGATTATATACAAAACTATCTCAAAACCACAGAATATTAACTGATTAAACTTACAGATTCTAAAACATGGGTTATCTGAGTTTTGATAGGAGCTACTTTGTAGTATTTTAGAAAAAACTTCCTCTTTTGATGAAACTGCCATTTTCATGTTGCAACCCTGTACTCTCCATGTCTGAATCAGGAGAGTTAGTACGCATCTTAACCATATAAACTGTGAATTGAATAAGTAACTTTTAACTGAAGGGAATTCAGTGAAATTGGAAAGAGCAATTTGCCCCATCCTAAACTGGGATGCATAGGTGAGATCTGCATGAAGGGTGCAGGCACTAATTCTAAACAAACAGAATTTGTTTTTACAAAGATAGATAGTATTTGCATAGTCCTGTGTGTTATCTTGACTCCTGTTACATAAATAATGTTAAAATAAGACAGTAAACAAAGCACACCTGAATGAATTTTGAAGTAACTGATGATTAACTTATAGCATTTACCTTCATAATAAACTCTCTAATTGACTAAGAAGGTGTATCCTCTTTGCGTGATTCCCATACAAGTTGGTAACTCCCACTTCACAAAGTAAATTTAAAAAATATAAATGAACAGAAGATTATTGTATACTACTGAGTCACTGAGCATGAGTTAGGTAAGAGTATATGCAGAGCCTATATGAGTCTCAGGAAAAAAAACTTTCTTATTTCATGAGCCATAAGAGAACAAAACAGAGAAGTCTACAAAGTGAAAATGAAAATAACATAAAATTCCAGTTTCTAATGTTCTACATAGATGATATTTGTGCAGAGTAGTTGAGGGGGAGACATTTATAAAGCAGGATAGTCAGTTGTTTTTTTCCTTGCACATGGATATTACCTAAGGTCAAGATTTCCAAAAAGGTAGAGGGTCCTGGAGCTACAGTATTGGGAATCTGATTGTCAAGCACAGAGAGAACTGGTTTTGCAACACATCCACATGGGGACTTGCCCAGTATAAGTAGGAATGTGGATGAGAGCTGCTATTGTAATGCTTTCATATATGTGATTTAACACCTACAGGAGTAATAAAGCTATTAATAACATAAACATTTAACTTGAAAATCAGGAAATACCTATAATAAAGTGAAACAGTCAAAACAGGGAGTGACTGTTCACTATTTGAAGGTATCATATTAAAGGCTCAGAATAGGTGGATATCAAAAATCAGAACACATCCAAAGGAATAAAAGCTAGCATGGCAACCTAACACAGTAATAGAGGCAAAATAACATCTTAGTACAAACAAGAGGGGCCTCCAAAGGCAGTTAGCTCACTGAGTCATTAGAAATCAATACCATTTAAATCTCTAAGAAGCAGGAAAATTGTTTGTTAATGAAGCATAAGATGACAAAACAACAGTCCAGGAAGAAACTGTGACAATTGAAGAGTTAAATTAGGGGGTTTTACCACTGTTCACTGTACAGAGATACTCCTACTTAAGACCCACTTTATATAGAGTATAAGCTGTAGGTATTCTTACAATTCAGGGATGGAAAACAGGATATTTTAGAATAAATTGTTAAAATTTAGAGTAAACAAGAGACTGGGTGGCATGTCTTATGTTCTATAGAACATCAAGTACAAAACTGTTAAAATTCAACAAAAGGCTTGAAATCAACAAGTGTCCATAGATCTTCACCTTCTGTACTAGAAATCCTCTTAAGAGATTTAAACAAAGCCTAGGAAAGTCAGTCATCACAACAGACATCTGACAGGCTTAATTAAGGTTTAAGAGCAGAGAACTGTGAAGTTATATGGTTAAGATCCTAGATTATCCAGAAGAGCCAAAACTAATGGAAAGACTACTATAGAATTAGTCTATAATGCTGAGAGGGGACAAAACAATAAATGAAAGTGACTACCATTGTAAAGCAGTGAAAAAAAAAAAAATTCAGTGTGCCCACACTCTCTCACACAGATCCCAACACAAAGAGCAAAATTTTAGTCATCAGCTCACAGGAAAAATAAACATGCCCAAAAGCATCAAAAAGTTCAACTGCAAGGTTCTACTTATCTGTCAGTCATTAACTTGGATCTGGGATTTCTTTGCATGGGCCAAATATGGGCAGCTGTGGACATGGATTGTCTCCTTCTACATAATTTTTTCCATTGCTAAGGGTCATTGTGTATGGATTACACAATCAAAAGGCAATGATTACCAGAAACAGATAATGATTAGGTCCTTTAATGTTCTGGCAGTCTATTCTACAATATCAGTCTTTTTTTTCTTAAAGATATTTAAAAGTGAGTATACTCACTTTAGTGTGGGACACAGAATGCTACTAAGAAGTAAGGAATAATATCTCTTTTCATGCATCCAAAACAAGTAATGCCACAGGAGATGCAAATTAACAATCTTTTTAAAACTGGGAAGTGAGAAGCATCAAGCTTTGGAAAATCTTACCATGAAACAGAACATCTTGTGCAGAGTGCTCCCCTCATAATTAAATCATGCTTCTATCCTGAAAGATAAAAACAGCAGCAAATCCTTCAGACTTGCTGTTGCGTTTTTGACACTATACAGAATCACATAGCTTGGCCATGGGCAACCAACGTTAACAACAGTGTACATGAGACAGATGAATTCTAAAGCCAGACTAAACCAGAAATGTTAATTCAGTCACAGCTAGTTGTAACTCACAAAAACCTGTACAAGATAAAAATGAAAGTGAAAATCCATTTCAATACATTTAAAACATTTTCAGAATTAATGACATATGATTTGGGACTGGTATGAATGTGAATACAGAATAAATGATAATGTGTATGTGTTAAAGTACTGAAAGAAACAGTAGAACAAAGGTTGAAAAAACAGCATACAATTATAATGAAGAACAAACAGCATTCCAAAGGCACTGCTCCCAGGGATAAAATGGACCAGTGCTCTTTATAACTAGAAAAAAATGCCTGCACTCTGCTAAGATTGTACAGTGAAAGATGCTGCATCCTGACTAGATCCTTTGGATCTAATTTGAAATCTAGAAAAATCAGTATTTTTTTTCACTTCTGATTAAGAATTTATAAATAATGCTGCAATTCACCTAACTTGTTGCTGGCTTTGACCTACAGGAGAACAAAACATACTGCCAATAGTCGACTATCACAAGCAGAAGGAAACCAAGCAGCTTAATTCTCTGCAAATCTAATTGACCATATGCTACTGATCACCTACAGAAAGTACAGCCAGCAACGCTGCCATGGTAAAATTATTTTTTATTACAAATTATTCTGATTACAAACGTAATCGTCTCTCTACGTCTCTTCCCCGTGCCCTGGCCATGGTGCTGAAAACAAAACAGCTCAGGCTCACCTTTCATTTTCTTCACTACGGGAGCGAAGGGCGAGTTCCGCACCTGCGGACGTGTGCTGTCGAAATTTCAGCTGAGAACAGTAAACTTCATTGGAGCTAAACCATTACACAACACAGAGCATTCAAAGGCCGTAATATCATATACAAAGCACATTTTACTAGTCTCCAGTCAGTATTCTTGTGAAGGAAGACTACATGAAGCAGTCATTCACACGTAAAGAATAATACATTGCAAGAACAGAGGGAATTCAACACACTCTATGCATCCTTGGCCATTTCTATTTATAAAACACCTCTTAATAAAAGCTGTGATGAATATAGCACACCCTAACTAGGTGACAGAATACTCTGAGGGCTTGACTGCTGTGTCTTCCTATCAGTTTTCCACTGAGATCTTATGTAACATGTACATACTTGATAGACTTCTTTTACAGGGCTAATTTCTTAGACAAGACTTGCTTTTTCAACTCTTTGCCCACTTCATTTAAATATATACTTTTTACAAACTAAACTGCTTATGTGAACAACAATTTTAGGAGTGCTAGTTCCTTCTTACGTCATAGAAGTTATTTCAAGCTATTGCAAAGAGGAAAAAACAAAAACACAACTAAAAGCCACATTAAGAAAGAATGAAAATGAAACTATATTAGATCAAACCTCAAACCGTTACTATAGTTTTAGTAGTGCATGCAAGAATGTGCTGTTTTCTTTCTAGCTTCTGTAAGTAGGTATTCATGTAACTCAAATCACAATCAAATTCATCACTAATTCCTATGCTTTTAATGACTTCTTTCCAGTGGTCACTCTGCATTACGAAAACTGTGATGAGACAGGGTAAGGAAGCACAAAACGGTACTGACGGTGTTATACCAATTCTATTTTTCTATTAAGTGTTATATGCCCCCAGATTTCTTAACTACTGAAGTATTTTTTCAGTTTAAAAAGAGGCATGTCACATCATGTTTCAGAGCACACATTGATTTTCAGAATAATTGCCATGTCTGTGCACTGTGTTCTTCCAGTCCCACAGATACAGCCTGCTGCTTGTATAACTAGTTTACCAAACACTCTAAACTTTATGTTAAAATAAAAGGCTTTCTGCCTTCCAGAATTGTATGGTAGTAAACTGCACAAACAGATCAAGAGGTGAATGATATTTCATTAATCTCAACACAGACATTTCTATTTATTTCACATAACACAAATTTCATTAACTGAATTCTCAACCAAAAGATTAGGCCATTAATAGACAATGACTGCTCTTTATGAAAGAAACCATCTCTGAAATTGTATCAGAGAAAAATCAGAGCAGCTCTGGGGAAGAACACTGAAGAGAAGCTGACAGTTCTGAGGAACTAGTTGCAAATCCTACAAACACCGCAGTAACACCACAATACAGAAAACTCATTTTACAGTAGAGAAAGAACAGTACTCTCATTAAAGTAGTTGCCAGGCCCAAGATAAACATTCAGTAATTGCAGTCATTATTTAACCTCTGCCCAGTTTCTGAAGGGAACAAACAGTGAATGCTCTGGGAGGAGTGGAAGAATTAACAACAGCTGCTTGCCATAGCTGATAAAAAAATAACGATTATGAGTATGTGCATCTGTGGAGTTTGCACTCATCTTCAAGTTTGTGGCTTTACTTATGGCAAGTTCCTGGTGCAAGGAAAGGGAGTTCCGGTTAAGTAAACAAATACCCTTTCAACTGAATGAATATAGGATGCTACTAGCCATTTCCTAAGAAAATTAGCCTCTTCCTGTACTTTAAATATAGACACCTCTCATACATGATTAACACAGTGACAGTATGCCATTTTTGTATGCAATAGAGGAGGTCAATGAGCTTTGACTGTAACAGTAGGTTAAAATGCTCCATACTCTACATACTCTGTTGCACACTGTATTTTGCTATAATCAGTGCACTGAAGTGACTGTTACAGCATCTGGATTGGAAACACAGCTACAAATACAACTTTAAAATGCAAAGAAGAATCCAGTATAATTCAGTTTATATTCCTACATTTAGGCTTAATAGTACAAGATATTGTCAACTTAAATACATTTTAGTTAATATACTAAGGGCATGTAGTCATAACTCCAGAGATAATGGCTTCAAACTGGAAGAGGGTAGATTTATAATCAATAATAGGAAGAAACTCTCACTATGAGTGGGGTGAGGCACTGGAACAGTTTGTGGAGACCCCATCCCTGGAAGTGCTCTAGACCAGGCTACATTGCACTTTGAACAACTTGGTCTAGTGGGAGATGCCCCTGGCCAAGGCAGGGAAGCTGAAACTACATGATTTTTAAGGTTCCTTCCAACTTAAACAATTGTAATCATAAAGTAATCACCAGAAAATAAGAGCATTTACTATGCAAACATTTCAATTGTGGTATCAGCTCAGAGAGGTATGTGGATAGAGGTTTTAATCATTTTTCTAGTCCCTTTGTTTTCCCTAAGTCCCGAGTACTCAAATTTAACATTGACCAAAGCCCACAAAGTCAGGACCCCTTTCACTCTAGACAGCAGTGCTCTGTTCTCATTCAACATCCCATAACACAATCTTATAGAAATCAACTTATTTCTGTTTTATGAAGCAACAGCTTTCTCTAGTCCACTGCATTTGATATCCAGCAAAAAAATTCTGAATAGCCTTACCACAAGACATAGCATTTGTTTACCCAGAGAAGAAATTCATAACATTCCATTTCCAACCACAACTGTATTACTTTATCCTGCCATTAGTGATGATTATCAACATTAGAAATACTGTTCTTTTTCAGAAAGAATTGTGTAAAATCACATATCCTTCAGAGCCCCTCTGTGATTACTCATGAAAAAGCATTTCCTTGGTCTACAAAAGGCCCAGGCTTTCAACACCAGCATGCTGTGACCCGTTAAACAAGGTCAAAACAGGAAACTTCTTCCATCTGTTTCCACAGGATCAACAGTTTTCTGAAAAGAGGAAGTGCAGTATCATTTACTTTGCGTTTAGGAGGTGGAAAGCAAAGAAAACAATTTGGATAAATAAAGAAAATAGAAATAAATATAATTAAAAAAATATTCCAGATAAGAAGAAAATTCTTTTAATAGTTTTAAATAAAATAAATCCTTATCTTTTTCATAGAGTTATTATAGATGTTGTTTTAATGTTTTCCAACTACAGCTGGTCATCTGTGAGAACATAACTTCCAACAGACTTTCAGATGTCCTCAGGTGACCTAGTACTCTGGTACATTCACAGGATTTGTTTTTTGGGGTTTTTTTTCTGCAATTCCAGGAGTGATATTGGGAAATATCTGTAGGAAAAGCAAATAACAATAATAATAAGCAGTAATATCTGGGGCAATAAGCAAAATGGAATTTAAAAATTGATCAAATTTTATGAAGAGGTGACTTAAAGCCAGAGGCATTTTGCAAAGGATGAGTGAAAAGATTCAAAATCTGACAGCCTCTGTGAAGTCATTCTCAAGAAGTTTACAACAAATTGAGAACAGGAACAAGAACTGCTCTCCAAAGAAAGAAGCCTAAAAGAAGCCCTATCAATAACCTGGCATGAGATGATTAACAGCATCAGAAGAGCGCTAATGTTTTTTCTGTGTCTTTCTAGATAATGACACTGATCAGGCATATCTAAGGAGAACTTACTTCAATAGCAAACAAGAGTGTGACACCTGTCACTGAATCAGAATCCTGTTTTAGTGTCCCCATCCTTGCAAAACAGCAACATTATCACACCTTCCTGGAAAGTATGTTTCAGTACTCATTCATAAACTATGCATTAGAAGAAAGACCAGTGGGGCCTGAAGGACAGGATGTTGTTTACTGCAGCCTCTGCTGCTGAGACATGTGACTAAACACAGAGGAGTCTTGAAATTCAGTTTACTATCCAGGTGACAATGAAGGAGCAATAAATCTCCCAGTGATTAATTAAATTATAAGGAGGGTCAGATTAATAATGTTTTGTTATATGCCTGTATTAAGACAAGGGCAATGGGTACTTGGAAGCTAATTTCTGTATACATGGTTTACTGATTCCACTCTTCTGTAACTCATGAACTCACACAGAAATAATTGCCTCAGTCAATGTGGTCTTTACAAACAAGAATAACTAAATATTGGACTTGGGGGAGAATGATTTGTAACTCACTAGGGGAAGACACGAATTTTATGAAGAAATTTCCGGATCCCAGAACGGGTCTGTCCTTTGCCAGTAGATGGCATCGTTACTTCTCTTCACGAAAATCATGGAAAAACAATTGTTTTGTTGTCAGCAAAAGCTATGGGTACTCTGTAGGTCATTTATTTTTGCATAAAATAAAATAAAAATAAAATTCTTAGTCTTATATGCTCTTTCTCTATTCCAGTGGACTGACAAAAGTAAGAATTTATACAACCTGACAATACCAAGAGGCCAAGAGAAAGATGCAGAAAATACTGAATCACATTGTAATGGCAGACTAAAGATGTGGTAGCTCAGGCCTTTGAAAAAGCACTGTAGAGAGAATTTACAGAGATAGTCCATACATATTTTAAAGTACTGAATAATTAGTTATGGTGTTTTCACATTCAAAAAATATTTTGTATACATTTTTATTTTAATTCTCTCATGCAGATGGATTTAGCCCTGAGCAATATTTCTAGTTCTACAAATAGGTGCTAAGTGATGCAAAAATTTCTAAATAATCCTATCAGACAGACTTACTGCTCCTATGTAACATACAACAGTATGAAGCTGCATCAAGGGAAGTTCAGATTGTGTATTAGATAAAGGTTCTTCACTGAGAAGATGGTCAGTCACTGAAACAGGCTCCCAAACACAGAAGTCACAGCATCAAGTCTGTCAGAGTTCAAGGAGCATATGGATGATGCTCTTAGCCTTATGCTTTAGTTTAAGGTAATCTTGCAAGCAATAGGGACTTGGACTTCACAGTTCTTATGGGTTCCTTACAGCTCAGTTCTATGGTACATATTAGTATCTAATTAATATGCAACAGGACACATTAAACAACTACACCACTCTACAGATAAAGAGGGTTGCAACAATTTTGTAGATTACGTTAATCTTAATTGGAAATGTCTAGGTTTGGCTCTGTTCAAAGTAATTTGTAAAGAAATGCACACTAGAAAAGTATTTTGGGGAAGAGAAACAAAAATTCAATAGAAATAGTATATGCATATGCATCACCAAAATAAAAGACCTCAGAGCAGTAGGGTAAAGCCATCCTAAAATGACTGTTGGACAATACTGTTCTGATTCTGTTCAAATACTTAGATAAGAGGTATGAAGACCTAGGCCTGCCAAATTCCCTGAAATCTATGAAAATCTATGAACAAAACAAAACAAATGAAACAAAACAAAGCAAATTAAACAAAACAAAAGCAAGCCAGCCTGAACTAAAAGGATGTAGGACAAATACGTCACATTCTCTGGAAAAACATTTAAACTTAATATATCTAATTTGATCTCATACAAACTACCTGTTTTCTGTTTTTCAGCACTGAAACAACTTCCTAGCTCAACAATACGGAAGGCATCTGCACACATGCCATGCAGCTGCGGAAATGTACTTCCAAAGCTGGATGTGCACAGCTGCAGTGAAACTTTTTGCTTCCTATGTCTCAACACTGGGTGGGGACAATAAATTAAAGCAATATGAGGGAAATCAAAAGTCTTTTCAGATTAGCTTCTAGTGTTTTGGGTTGTTTTTTAATCTTTGCAAGTGTGTATGTTCATCTATACACACCCCCCCATATATTCTGGGAGAGATGTTAATAGAAATCCATTTATATATAATCTTTTATCCATATATCTAGAATTCCTCCAGTAGTTCTACAACACTAATTTTGCTTAGGAATATTAATATAGCAATTAAGAATGTAAAGAAAAGACACTACAAATGTATTTCATGTATTTCATGTATTTCATGTATTTCATTTCTGTAGTCTAAAACTATTATTACCTACCAGTGAAATATAATTATATCTGGTATAAAGTGCAAAAGCTACTTAATCCTAATAAGCAGTAATACAAAACAATTCTGACAGTAACATGAAAACGTACAGTCATCTTCAGGATTAGTCTGACGGAAGAATATAACACCTCAGAAGACAGAGTCCTATCAGGCCCATTTTTCACTGAACTGGGACACTAATTCACTACTCAGAGAGAAAACGTGTTATTTGTGGTGTTTAAAGATCATTTCAGGCCAAAGGTGCTTGAGCAATCAGTCCCATCTGTCTCCACATACCAGAACGGGAGTATCTGCAGCTCCTCCCTAGGCTTCCTGGCTCCAGCTGTAAGCCACTCAGAGGAACGGTTCTCCAACTCCATGCAGCCTCCTGACTCACAAACTGAATTCTCCTGTGGCCATCCTCACTTCTCCCAGCAAACTGAGAGGACCCACTACGCAGGCAGTGGTAAGAGCCGAGGCTTCCATTTCTTCTAAGTAAGAATGAGAAGTCCCTAGATGACTGCAGATGAGTGAAGGGATCTTCATGTCTAGTCCAAAAACACAGTAGTTTGCTGTGATTAACTGTTCATAGATTCACTGAGGTAGTGTGGCTGCTGTAGCAGCTGCTTCCTGCTTCCCACTGCAGCAGTGTTCACTCCATAAGTAGCTTTTCAATCACCACTTTTCCATTATGCTCCTTCATCTCTCACTCACACACAGCACTGGCAAACAAAGTAAAAATGCTAGGTGGCAGGATAAATTGAACTAGAGGAGTCACAGCAACTGACTGATAGAAAGGGAGGTAAAACCAGTAGTTTATACAGCAGTATATACAGTAAATTCTACAATACATGCAGCAGTTAAAACTCAGCTGTTTTACCTTGTATTGCCTCAAACTTACTGCATGATTTTCAAAGATCAGATGATATAATCCTATTGAAATTAAGAAGAAAATTCTTTCCAGTTTGACATCCAATCTCCAAGACCTCAGGTCAAGCAGCATTGTCAGTCAGATAACGAACTGACTGCAGCAGCCTTGTCCTGCAGCTACCTACTCTGCAGTGCAGATCCCATCTCAAAGTGAGCATATGGAGCAAGTGAGGATGGATAAAAAGGTTGACCGTAAGAAGACAAAAAACAAAAGCATCACTGTAGACAGTGGCTGCAGTTTCATCAGAGGATTACCTGTGTGAGCTACTTGGGTTTGGAGTCAATTAGTAGAACAAGGAGAAGCTTGAAAGGGTTATTCTGAATGACTCTGGTCAGAAAACCACAGACTTCCTATAAAAAGAGAAATTACTCCCTATTGGTACCATTTCCAGAGACAGTTTTGTAGAGAGATCTCTGTTTAGCAAAAATGCCAATAGTCTGCAATGCTGGATGACTCACTCCTCCAGATCTTATGGCAAAACTAACACCATTTGTGTCCCTAACACTATGAGAAAGTGCAAGCAGCAGGCAACCCTTACACTTTGTTCAAAGATGAAACTATTTGAATATCACATTAAGCAGTAGTATACTGTCAAAATTCACTGGCAATACATGGTGGGGGTGAAAAAGCAGAGACACGGCACAGGAAATCCAAAATAATAGGGAGGACCTTCCCATGGTAGGAATTCATGGACTAAAGAAAAGAGTAAAGGAGTCTGTGAACAGAAAGACCAGTGTCTCTTCATCATGTTTGTTCCCTTTATTCCTGGGTAAGCCTAAAGAATACAGACCCCAGTTTGTTCCCATAGGAGGGTGACAGTTGCCAGTCTCATGCCCTGTGTGACCTCTAATTAGCTCCTCTGTCGGCCAATTGTGCTGTCTAAATTCCAAAATGATGGAGAAAAAAGAGGCAATAAAACAGTCTATGACCTCTGAAAGCTTACTATTTACTTTTCTGCAGTAATTTACAAGAGCTGGTGGTTTCCCATTGGCTTTTCACTATGCATATTCCAACATACTTCAAAGTGGGCACTCAAAACAAGACACTGTGAACTACTACATTGTAAAGCATGCACCATGATCCAGGTCACTCACAATAAACTAACCTGAGGGCACTGTAACTTATTAACTCTTGGCATTGTTCACAGTTCTACAGCCATAGAACTGCTCAGAACCTGTTGCAATCACCAGCAACCAGCCTATCCTAGGAAGCTGCTCTGCAGTATTACCAGCAGAAAAAGCTGGTTCATATAGATTTCTTTGAAACTGCACAGCTTCAAATATGGTCTATTAAAGCTTCAGAATTAAGCTTTCCAGGCAGTTCCAGATGTAATGATTCATCTTTCAGATTCAGTGCCATGAGACACCTAATTAGCATTTATTGAGAATTCGTGGTCTAATTTGGAGAGTTCACAGTATTTAATTATAGCATTTAAGTTAATCCATCTATTTTTGGCCTAGATACATGGAAGAATAATGATGACTGTAAGGGTTTAAGTTTCTCCTTTTACCTGACAGCAGACAGAAATACAGGACTGCTGTTTCCCAGGAGAGGCAAACATGTCTCAGGGGGGAAAAAAAGGAGTCATCAAACTTCAAAATAAAATCATGCTGCCTGAGAAAATCATGCAACGCTACTATACTGGTTAAAGGTGAGACTGACTTTGCTCCAAAATAGGAAAGAACTGCTACTCACTCCCAGAGGGAGTTGGATTTCTGGAATCATGACTTGCCTGGGGCAGCAATGCAATGGCAATTCGAAAAGGGCAGGAACTCTACTGCCCCCCAAAGATGCAATGAAATACCATGAGAAAATCAGATTAAATGTGAGTGTGCTGAACTACCTCAGATTGTGAGCTGCAGAAGGTAGCAACACAGCTCTTCTTGAAAGAAGATGGAAAGAAAATTACATGAAGATAACTTCCTAACACACTTTTGCTTGTGCTGCTTGCCCCACTTATTATGGGTAGAATTCAGACATCACACTACTTACACAACACAGAACAACATAACACATTTCATGTAACTTTCAGGAACAAGTTTTTCCTTAACTTTTGTCTGTTAGTAAAATCTATTATGACATAAATACCACCAATATAGCAACACTAATTCCTTAAATAATTTCTTTCAATATAGCCCTCAGAAAGCTGAAGTTCCAATTTTCTGTGCTAAGGATCAGTGGGAAACAGAGATGCATGTGGAAGTGAACACTGGCTCCATTCAGAACGAGCCACGGTGAAAGGAACATCTGCAGAAACATCTTATGAGGCATTTGTTTCAGGTTTTAAGCATTTAGATATGTAAGCATCTAGTACTTCTGGTTTTGCACAGGACTGCAACAAACACAGGAATATGGTCATGAAACTCCCCAACCTACTGTTATACAAAACCCACTAGGACACAGATTTTAATCCATTTTAAACTGCATCCAAGTTTGTGTGAAATTCTAATAATGCTGATGGCAGTGCTGCACAGGTACAAATTCCAGAATCACTCCTGGTTTTGAATGACAGTGTAATATAAAATTTCTGAACTGGAATTTATAAGGCCAAATATGTACATCTTTTCACCTCCTGTACGAGTGCCTGAGTCCAGGAAGCTACAGGACAATGCTTTTTTTCATTTGCTGTATTTCTGTTTCCAGGAATCTTGCTGTACATTGTCACAGCACCAATTAGGCAGGAAATAGGAGCACTGTTGCATAGACAGAGACGCAGTCCAATGGTGATCAGTGCACCCTGGTGAAACATTAAAAAATGTGGATTTGTATCCCCTCAGACCGAGAAGGGAACTGAACTTTTCTACTTAACTTTTTACAGAAGACTGGGGCTTCTCAGAGTGGCTTTTGGCCACAAATTATTCAGAAAGCAGAATATATTCAAGAAGCATTTGGAGAATTTATCTAATGCAAACTCATATACAGTCTGGCAATTGCAAATGACAAATGTTCCCATCAGCAAAAAGCAACAGCTATTCCATACTTCAGAACAGATTGCCTGGCATTGCTTGACACTACAAATACTCACTCTGCTCAACTATTAGGGGTAATTATAATACCTAGATAAAATGATCTTTTCCATCTTTTCCTGCATTCTTTTCATTATCCTTAAACTGCCATAGCACAAAAAATGTATTTCTGTTGTAGATTACTGTCCCAATGAAACCCACAATGAGGAACAGTTTCTTTTATTATGTAGAAATAACATTTACAATTAAAATCCTGTTTAGCTGAGCAGAAGTTACTATCAAAATGGTTTCAATACAATAAGTAGTAGCACAGTTCTTACAAGCTGAAGGAAATCTACAGTCTACAGTCTACATTTTTCAGAAGCTGTAAATTGCCCTTCCTTAAAATGCTAAGAATACAGAGCATCTCACTTGGTTCAAACTAAGCTTTCCCATTTATTCCATGCATTTATTATTGAGGAATACTGTTACACTGAGAAAAGAGTAACAGAAATCTGTGACCTGTCTCTTCTAGGTGTGATAACACTGCTCACTGGCTTGTGTTTGGGAGTTTCTTATTGTAAATTCTTTCTCCTGAATTTCCAGCTGTGATTAATGAGTAACGTATTAGTTGATCTCCTATATTGCTTGACAGACTATTACCACTTTCTAAAGAAGTGTGCCACACTAGGTATTCCCACTTTCCATGAAAGTGTGCCACACAGAAGGTGCTCACTCAAACCCTACAAACAGCAAGTGCTCATCCATAAAACTTTCGCACTATAAAAACAAATACAGTTCTTACATATTACTTCTTCATTTTTTGTTCTGTACATTAAATCAGGCTTTTCAGAATAGATGTCCAGGCTGGCTAGGGAAAATTAAAGAACTTTATCGTGTTGGACTCCAAGATTACAGAATAGCTGCTATCAGTTAAAGCAATAAAAATAAACACATGAGGGAGAGGTTAAAACCCTGGTTTAGTATTAGCTCCAGATATCTAATGTTGGTTTTAAGCTTTAGAAATCACAGAAAAAAAAAAAGACTCACCCATGAGACTACGAGCATATTTTTTTAAATACATGGAGGCCATATTTCTAGCTGACATGCTTAATAAATAATACATCATGTAACAAAACCCTTAACTTATGAATAATTAAAAAGATACGTAAGACTGGCCACTAAAAATTTAAGAGAAGGTGCTTGGAATACATCCAGATATGATGTAAGACTTGCTCCA
>VZTY01002390.1:33049-46889 GCA_013400935.1 Turnix velox | reverse complement strand
GATCAGTGCACCCTGGTGAAACATTAAAAAATGTGGATTTGTATCCCCTCAGACCGAGAAGGGAACTGAACTTTTCTACTTAACTTTTTACAGAAGACTGGGGCTTCTCAGAGTGGCTTTTGGCCACAAATTATTCAGAAAGCAGAATATATTCAAGAAGCATTTGGAGAATTTATCTAATGCAAACTCATATACAGTCTGGCAATTGCAAATGACAAATGTTCCCATCAGCAAAAAGCAACAGCTATTCCATACTTCAGAACAGATTGCCTGGCATTGCTTGACACTACAAATACTCACTCTGCTCAACTATTAGGGGTAATTATAATACCTAGATAAAATGATCTTTTCCATCTTTTCCTGCATTCTTTTCATTATCCTTAAACTGCCATAGCACAAAAAATGTATTTCTGTTGTAGATTACTGTCCCAATGAAACCCACAATGAGGAACAGTTTCTTTTATTATGTAGAAATAACATTTACAATTAAAATCCTGTTTAGCTGAGCAGAAGTTACTATCAAAATGGTTTCAATACAATAAGTAGTAGCACAGTTCTTACAAGCTGAAGGAAATCTACAGTCTACAGTCTACATTTTTCAGAAGCTGTAAATTGCCCTTCCTTAAAATGCTAAGAATACAGAGCATCTCACTTGGTTCAAACTAAGCTTTCCCATTTATTCCATGCATTTAGTATTGAGGAATACTGTTACACTGAGAAAAGAGTAACAGAAATCTGTGACCTGTCTCTTCTAGGTGTGATAACACTGCTCACTGGCTTGTGTTTGGGAGTTTCTTATTGTAAATTCTTTCTCCTGAATTTCCAGCTGTGATTAATGAGTAACGTATTAGTTGATCTCCTATATTGCTTGACAGACTATTACCACTTTCTAAAGAAGTGTGCCACACTAGGTATTCCCACTTTCCATGAAAGTGTGCCACACAGAAGGTGCTCACTCAAACCCTACAAACAGCAAGTGCTCATCCATAAAACTTTCGCACTATAAAAACAAATACAGTTCTTACATATTACTTCTTCATTTTTTGTTCTGTACATTAAATCAGGCTTTTCAGAATAGATGTCCAGGCTGGCTAGGGAAAATTAAAGAACTTTATCGTGTTGGACTCCAAGATTACAGAATAGCTGCTATCAGTTAAAGCAATAAAAATAAACACATGAGGGAGAGGTTAAAACCCTGGTTTAGTATTAGCTCCAGATATCTAATGTTGGTTTTAAGCTTTAGAAATCACAGAAAAAAAAAAAGACTCACCCATGAGACTACGAGCATATTTTTTTAAATACATGGAGGCCATATTTCTAGCTGACATGCTTAATAAATAATACATCATGTAACAAAACCCTTAACTTATGAATAATTAAAAAGATACGTAAGACTGGCCACTAAAAATTTAAGAGAAGGTGCTTGGAATACATCCAGATATGATGTAAGACTTGCTCCAACTCTGAAATATCCTAACAGATGAACTTCCTATCTCCTGCATGACTTCGTGTGCACCATATTATAGACATATAGGTATTGATTACTCAGTGCTATCCAATTGTCTAGAACGTACTTCTTTCTATCTAGGTATAATTACACTACTGTTCTCTTTGACTTTTAAACAAGAACCTAACAAATTCATCATGAAAGCCATATAATCCAGTTTGTGAGAAGGAAAAGGTAACAGTTACTTGGGCTTTCTTTTTAAAGCATACATTGTCTTCAACAATGACTAAGTGGCTCAAAAGCAGTTTTTAGTTGAGTTCTGTGAAAATTCTTTTGTTGCTCCCTATCAGAAGGTTTTCAGGCACTGGAAAAACAGGCAAGAAATTCAATTAATGAATATGGCCTGTTTAAGTAACATCATTGTGTCTCTAATTCAAATAGTATTTTTTCCACCTGACTAACAGAGATGGCCCATTAGCAGTGTGTATTAGCTTCTCAGGGCACTCTCTGATCCCATACTGAATGAGGTAACATCCTTATTCTGAAACTTGTCATATCACATCTTTCCTTTCCTGATACTTCCTCAGAAACAGAAATTGGAGACGAATTTCCAGAATATAGCTGCCATACTACTTGGATAACTGAGATTTCCTACACCATCCTAAATGGGACTAATATTCACCCTTTGTTCAGGACCTCGTGGTTATAATTACAGGAGGTTGTTTGAAGTAATACTTCAAACTACATCCAAAATTAATTTTTCATCTGTATTTAGCCTAGGAATGCAATGATGTGAACTCTTGCTTACTACTCATCAGGAATTTACCAGTCTGTAAGTCCTTAAATTAACAAATATAATGTCAAATATCATGATGCATAGATATATATTTACAAGTAGATAAACGTTGCTGTGTTACACCTATGTAAATCCAAATGACTCCTCTGAACAAACAGACCATGTCTGTGTCTGTCAGGTCCAATTTTTTTTTTCCTGTTTTATGTAAAGCCATAAATGAAAACTTGCAAATATTTTTTCACAAATAATTAATTTATTTGTGGATTTATGAATTTATGAATCTATTAATTTAATTTATTAATGGATTGATGAAGAATTTTTTGGCTCCCCAACTCTGAGAAGTCCAAATCACTTTGCACAATTGCATATAAAACATGGCTAATGTTGTTACTGTGCTGTCAAATGTGACAGCCATTCTGTACTCGGCAATATTTCAAACACCATCCAAAAGCAACCATACAAATGTCACCTCTGCCTAAGGAACTTTATAAATGAGGAAATATTAATCAATAAAGGGACAGTGGAGTGAATGCAGAAGCAGCCAAGTCTACTTGAGGATTACAATAGGGAGTTCTGGGTGGGCAATCAAGTTTAAACTGCGGAACTGCCAAGGCACACGGATTCTCTATACGATAAAACGGATTTCCCACGTGGAGGGAAACTGAGAGACTTTTGCCTACAAGCAGACAAGAGAAAATTTTACTGTCACACCATTTAGCAAATTATTTTGACTTTTGCTCACAGAAACACACGATTAGGTATGCAGGCAATCATGTACATGACTTCAGTCCAGATTTCTTAAGACAGCATTTTCACATGAACTACCATGACACAGAATAATACTCCTCTCCTATGCTTCCTGGTAAAGAAAAGTCCTGTCCAAGCCTTTAAAACAGGAATTAATATCCTCAAACACTTTAGCTGACATGAATCTGAAGTGCTACAAAGTACCACTCTAATCACTTCTCTTGTGCTCAATAGACCAGAAGAGTAAAAATGTGTCTTACCGCTTTACATTGTATGTACTTGCTATGGTTAATGAAAGGAATTTTTTTCCAAATTACCTCCATGTTTGGCATTTCAGACCTCTAATCCTGCAATTTTAGGGGTTTCCTTTCATACAGAGGAAGCAGCTGTACAGCACTACATAGTCTTCAGAGGGGGCAGTGAACACCAAATTAGTTTCTTTCCATCCTAGCCTCTGAGTAGTGTACTGCTTTATAACTTATGCTCTAATGACGTCAACCTTTTGTTAGAAACTAACCCCAAAGAAACACAGTAATAGCACATCATTCATTGATGTTATTACCATATATAAAGATGAGGGAATTATTTTCTAGCAGCACAAAGTTGCTCTCAGGAGAAACAGCTGCAGTTCTGTGAGGCATCCTCGGCCGACACAGAGGTATTGCAAAGCTGGATGGAGTAGCTGACATATGCATATCAGGAAGCAGATGGCTACTCAATCAGGACTTGCTTTTGGCATTGATAAAGCAGCCAATCACTGGCTCATTTGCGTAGCATGAAAGCATTTAATTTGTTTTGGTGGATGGTTGTGAGGGGCACTCTGAGAGACACTGGTCCTGCCACAAACTCTTGTCAATCAAACAATCATTAAAACCAGAAACGCTTTCAGTGCTATCCTTTACTTAGCACAAATACGTTTCTTTGTGCTTAGCAGAAGAATGTTAACCACAGGCTGCTTTGGAAACCTAAGTAGTGGAGGAGATAGTAAGAGTTAATAATGGAAGGGGGGAACTGAAAAGATGGAATAATAGGTCCCTGTCCAAATGCAGAAGTTACACCTTGCTGTGCAACTCCGGGGAAGACAGAAAAAGCAGATCTTGCATACTATACACAACATTTTAGGCCTTGCAGGAAAAGTTCATATAAACAAGGAAGAGTCTGTGCCTCCCATGATTTCCAAGCTAGGAATCCAGTCTGAACTCTGCAGGAGACTTCCAGGTCTGAATATTCTACAGAATGCAGTTTTCTCTGCCTTGGACTACACACATCAACTTTTTTCTTGCTAGTGTTCCAATGATTCAATCTTTCTGTCTGGCATTAAAGCACAGAACTTGTGCAGTAGGAAGCAGTAGAAAGCACCTACTATTTTTGCACAGTCCAGAAATACGAAAGTCCCTGTTACACGAAAGGGATGAAGGTATCAGAGAGCTGAGAGAGGACTTCTGGGATCCTGAAGTCATGTCTTCAGACAGTGGGAAAGAAAGATCACTAGAATAAAATCAATTAGTTTTTCGTATTTAGACAACTAGTTGTTATCTTATTGAAGAATACACAGACAATTAAGGGAGGTGCACAAAGAAATCAGTAGAATTTAATATAACTCCTAAAATTATTTGAATGCTGGAATCAAAACACAATTACTCACTAAGCCACAGGAAGATTTTAAGGAGTCAGGCTTTTCCAGTAGCAAACTTGAGGTTTCAAACTACTTTTAAGGGGAACTCACATGAAACTACAGGTCAGTCAGCCTTGTCTCAGTACCTCAAAAGATGGTGGAGAAACTAATTAGTTCTTATTTTAGAGAAGCAACACTTTACAATGAAAGCTCTCCTACAAGTTCAGAAACACTGTCAAAAGATTTCAAGCAGCCATTTCATCCACATTTGCTTTGCTTCAAAGGATTCAGTTTGGTCCCTTGAAAACATCAACACAAATGTCTACAGAAATCATTACAAACTCTGTACAAATATCTTAAAAATTTCTTCAGGTACAATAGGTACAAAATGAGATAAATTTGTCAGTCAGAGCAGCAGTGTAAAAAACCCAGTATGGAACTTGCAGAGATATCACAATCTGGTACTAACAACATCATCATTGAATGCAAATACTGAATACTGACTCACTGACTGCTAGCTGTAAGTAAACATACTCTATCTATTCACTGCGTAGTTAAAGTCCTGGAAACTTAGCTAAGAGTAAACATTTTAAATTCCATTGGATTCCATGATATAAAAGTGATGCTGGAGATTATTAACCTACACAGAATCCTGGACTCCAGAGACAGGAAAGTGCCTGTTGACCTTCTAAGATTTAAATAAATAGTACTTGCAGATAACAAAAATTAAAAAACAAACAAGACTCAAACCCACAAAATCACCACTGATCTACAAAATGGAAAACATTTGCAAAAAAAAAATTTCCTATTATTAAATTTCCAGCTATTGACCTAGAACCTATGAAACAAACATATCCTCTTACCAGGCTAGATTTGAATTACATCAAAAAGTTGCTGGGCTTTGGCACCTCATTAGCAAAAGATTTTTAAGCATCACACACATACTTTTGAATAAACTACAGCAAAGTATTTAAGGCAAATGAAAGCTTGAATAATCAAAACAAAATCAATCCCATGGTTGAATTTAGTTTGGTATACTGTGTCTACATAAATGACAGTGTTTTATTAACTTTTAAATTCTTTTTATACACTTTAGCAGACAATTTCACAATTGCATACTACAAATAGAGAAGATAAAGGTTCAAATTAACCTGGGCAAATTGAGCTGGAGGAGGCACTCACTCATAAGCAAGGATATCATGTCTGTTGAAGAATGGATAGCTGTGAAGACAACACAATCTTCTGATAGCTGTCATAATTTGTTTTCTATGAGATGATACCCAATACTTACCAAGTTTGGTTTGGGGGCTTTTTGGGGGGATTTTTTGAGACATCTCAATACTCTCATAATTCACAGAAGATTTTTAAACAGCCATAGTAAAATCTGGTGTTCAAAATCAGTCAGGTTGTCATGCTTGCGGAGGAGAACAAACAGAAGTACTACAGGCAACAGCATATACACAGCACTGAGACAAAAAACAGATCCAGGCATGAAGCAAACTCCATAAGGGTCACAGAAGCCAGCATCACTGACAGATATTTACACTTTGGTATAAAAAAATACCCCTTTGGTATTACCCAGTGCTTGCATGTCATTCCCACTTCACTGCATGGGAGAACCAGCCAGCCAGGGTGCACACTCTCCTACCATATGCTCCTTGGATCACATACAAGCATCCCTTACAGTGAGGGCTTCAGGGAGCTCTGCCAGACTGACCACATGGACTGCAAGTCAGAGTGATCAGTACATCCAAAAAACAGCATCTGAGGTATACAGAGGAGGCACAGATACCACTAAGAGCAATGGCTGCGGGAGTTTTCAGAGTGTGGCTCTCCTCTGCTGACAGGAGAAAGCCACACTTTCAGCTGCCAGGAATTTTCCCCAATCACTGGCAAAGAAATTCGAGTTCAGGCAGATCCCCACCTTCCAACAAAAAATAAATGTTCCTCATGTACAGTTACACTAACAATATCTCTACTCATTGTCCCATGAGACTTGCCAGCAAGACTGATATTTGCACAATTGACATGTCACAAACCACACAGTACCTGCTAAGCCGTATCAGCCCATTTCCTCATGCCACTTTTCTTTCACACTGCAGGGGACAGAACACTTTTTTTTTTCTTTTTTTTGCCCTTGCCAGCGATTTAGTTTGTATTTGATAGTATTTTGTCTAAAACAAAGGCAGCTGGGCGACAGAAGGGCAAGCTGCCACATCCTCCTCTCCCACGGCACCAGCCACTCGCACAGCGCCGTACCTCAGGGAAGACGAGCTCCCCGCCGGCACCAGAGCGTGCAGAGCGCGGAAGCTTCCAGAAGGCTGGGAGCGGGGGGAGAGAGGGCAGAGGGTGTGGCTTGTGTGATTTTGTGAGGGAAGCCTGTAAGGGAAGGGTGAGGAGCAGGTATGGCGTTCCCGAAGGTAGAGCCCTGGAAATTCGTACAGGGTGGTCAGGACCGTGGAGGTTTGCTGAGGAGAAAATGTCCCCCCAGCTGCACGAGGTGACTGAGGCTATGGAGGTTTGCAGAGGGGGATCTGTCTCCCAGTTTACGCTGGCATCTAAAACCGTGGAGGTTTGCTTTCCCCCTCATTGCACAAGTGGCTGAGACTGTGGAGATCTGCTGAAAAAAAATTGTCTCCCAGTTTATGCCAACATCAAAACCGTGGAGGTTTGGTGAGGAAGAGCTTTGCCCCAGGTTGAACAAGTGGCTGAGATTGGAAGAGGGTAGATTTAGGCCGGATATAAGAAAGAAGCTCTTTACTGTGAGGGTGGTGAGACACTGGAACAGGTTGCCCAGAGAGGTTGTGGATGCCCCCTCTCTGGAAGTCTTTAAGGCTCGGCTGGACAAGGCATGAGCAACCTGGTCTAGTGCGAGGTGACCCTTCCTATGGCAGGGGGTTTGGAGCTAGATGATCTTTAAGGTCCCTTCCAACCCAAACCATTCTACGATTCTATGAAAATGTCCCCCATGTTAAAGGGCTGTGCTGTGAAGATACTGTGGGTATGGAGTTATCTTTACAGTCCTCCCTCCCCCCTACTTATTGCTTTTCTTTGCTTGGTGTTTTGGTGTTCTTTAATTTCAGGGGGGTTGGACTGCATGACCTTTGAAGGTCCTTTCCAACTTCAAGCTTTTAATTTCTTTTGTCTTCCCTGTGGTCCTTTGAAAATAACAGGCCATTAACTTGACAAATTCAGATTTTTTTATAGTTTTGTAATAGTGTGTGTTTGTGGTATTTCTGAATTGCTAGATGTAATTTCTGGCTAATAGTTTCAATTTGTTTGGTAGCCAGATGTGCTGCTTTTAACATAACTGAAGTATTTGGCTAACCTCTTTCAAGATAGCTTGCTGTAAAGGCATTTAATAATGAATTTAATGCTTAAAATGGAGGAAGCTGACCAGATGAGTTCCTTAGTTGGGCATCCCATTCGCACCTGTATGAGCCTGCATTGCTGTAGGAACTTTGAGAGTAATTTTGAAGCCACAGCACGTTTATGGTGGATTTTCTTGACTTAAGAATTAAGCCTGTGATTAATACAGTATAAAATTCAATTGAATGAGGAATACAAGTGAAGGCTTAACTACTCATTGGAGAGAGACACATTGGCACTGTGTTTGACTCCACACAAACCATAAATAAGCTATTACAGCCATAATTACAAGGTTGGTTTCTTTTATTTGTTTGTTTTCCCCTGATGAGTGCTTCTCTGTCTGGTTCTGTGTATTTTCATTCAGTTAGCATCAATACTGTAGCATAGTAGGCTTTCACTGCTTACCGTTTGCCTGAAGATGGGCTTGAAAGCCAAAATGTCCCAGATAATCAACAAAGGTCTTGGTTTGTCTTTAGGAAGGCTGGGATTGTATCTTGGTAACATCTCACTACTTTTGAGTGCTTCTGCCTGGTTTTGCAATGCTTCTGCCTAGGTTTTTTTTATGTTGGTATTCACTAAGCTTCAGCATCAGAGAGGGAAGAGAAAACTTCAGTGTTTTTTTCTATAGTTTGAAGTAGAAACTGCTGAAGACTGAGGAATCTCCGTATACAAGCCTAATGTTTATATTTTTGCTCCAGGGCATTACGAGTTGAGTTTATCTGCTCTAATCTCAGGTGGATGCTACCTGAGCTCTGTGAAATAGTTCTGTTTGTCCTGTATTTTTGCATATGGGACACCTAGAACCTGACCCAAGGGGAGAAAAGTCAAGCTTGAGATACTAGAGATGTTCTGTGTGGCACGATGCAGCAATTCAATGCTGTATTATGCTCAGTTTAAAAATCACAAAATGAAACTGACAAATAGAAGCTGCCAAATAAAGGCTATTTAGTACTTATTTCCCTACTGATTCTTCATATTATATTAGATTTAATCGTCCTTATCACAGAATCACACAGAATCACAGAAGACCTGGNACTAGAGATGTTCTGTGTGGCACGATGCAGCAATTCAATGCTGTATTATGCTCAGTTTAAAAATCACAAAATGAAACTGACAAATAGAAGCTGCCAAATAAAGGCTATTTAGTACTTATTTCCCTACTGATTCTTCATATTATATTAGATTTAATCGTCCTTAGGAGCCAGATTATTAAGAGTGCATCTGCTCTTGCACTTGATCACACTGAACTTTTCCTGTGAGGAAAAATTAATCTTAGAGTAACAGTGTGATGGATAACAGCACATAGATTCAATTATGTTTAATCACACACAGGGAGCTTCCAAGTCTGCCTCTGTAGCATGTATTTGGGTGAAAAAGGAGGACAAAAATATCAAATCTTGTGAGGAAATGTGGAGCTGACATCTTCGTTCTACATGACGTGCCTGCTAGTCTCTGCATTCAATGAAGTCTTACTACAGATCAGGTGGCAGAAAGAGACATGACAGAAACACAGCTGTCTGAACTGAAAGGCCAAGGAGCTGTAAATAATAGTTGCAAGATGCAGCTGCAGTTCACATATTTGTACTAGTCAAAAGTGGAGACATGCAAAAGTGGTGCAAATTGCTTATTTTTATTGCAGAATCATCTGGATTCTTCATCCATAATGCTCTCTGGTTGTGGGAGAAATATTCCTATCCTTTATTCTTGAGCCTATATGCAAAGAAACTACCTTCATTAATCCCTTTGCACCTTTTACACCCTCAACTTTGTTTCATTCTCTCATTTCTTTAGAACTGGAAGTTTTTCAGATCTGTTATGATTCATAAGTCTTTTGCAAGGTGATGGTCTGGCTTTTTTTTTTTTTTCCCAATAAAAATTCCAAGTCAAAAAGAAAACTAATTGGTTTGTATCAGAGAAAGGGCAAGCAAGAGTACATGTTTGACCATATTATCTTAGTAGATATGTTATATTAGCATCAATTGGAGACTATCTGTTCTAAAATACACACATACTAAAAGGCAAGTTAAACAAGTGATTGCCATTGATTTCCTGTTCCTGGCTCTTAATATTTGTGTAAATAAAATTTTATTTTACTTCCTTACCAGTTGAGGTCAAAGCTTGTATTTAATGGATTCTGTGTTCACACAATGTATTTGACTTCTTTCTGTATCTGGTAATAAAATCTGTCTGCTTATTAAATTAATAGATCTGGATTTAACAAATGGAAAATATTTTTTAGACATCTGAACTTACAAAAAATTTTTTTCTAAGTTTGAATGCTAATTAAAAACTAGAGATTTAGCTTGACTGCATGGCAATTGCGGGTACAGCAATTAGGAGAACTTAGGCTGTTTCTTATTGATATGACTTAATGAACAGAGTTCTAAATAAGCTAGAAGCATTTGGATCACAGCTGCTTTCACATATAATGCTTTCAGTTCTTTTGCTGTATTGTATGGAGTCAAAATACATGTTGTCCAGGAGAACTGCTCCAAGAGAATGGCAGTCCTAACAGTCTACTCACAAGTATTATTTCTATTTATGTATTTTAAAAGCTGAATCTGATGAATTGCACAATTATGAACCACTTTATTTTGGTGACCAAAAGGAAAGCAGGAAGAGTAGATTGCTACTAAAACCATAAGATAAATTCTTTGGTGGGTGATGGCACAAGTGCGTAGGGCTTCTTTTAAGTGCTATTTGGGGAGGGAGTTTAAGTGTACAAAAACAGTGAAGAGAGTTTGGTAGAAAGGCTTATAAAAATCAGTATATTCTTAAGGTGGGATGTAAGCTGAGGAGGGCTTAGCTGGTTACGAAGTTTTGTAAGTATTACTCGGATGAAAATTTCTTACCACAATTGCAGCCTTCTCAGAATATGTATCTATTTGACTTTCAGCTTCTTTGGAAGGCATCTTGACATCAGACGCAACCAGCTGGCTACATTTTATCTGACTGCCTGATTGCTTGTCAGCTGCTTAAAGAACCCTATAGGCTCCCTTGATGTGGCCAGTGAGCTCTGACTAGAGAAGCTGCAGTGTGTGTGAACCTTCACTTTCTGGATAAATCACTGGAAAAACTATCATGAGAAGCAGGCAGAACATCATGGGAGCTTGTTTTCTTATGTTTAGCATTGTAATGCCAGTTTTATTGGTATTTAGCTTTATTTTGAAATCATAGAATGACAATGAAATTACCTTGTGAAGAAATTACCTTGATGCTTCCCTGTTTCATTCTGACTTGATTAGCCATTCTGTCCCTCTGTTACTTCCTGTCATATGTTCACATAACTAAATTTTCTGGCCTTTATTTACAGTTTTATGTGAAATACCAACTACTTGCCTGCCTTTCTTTAATTTTTCCCTGAAGCCATGTTTTGTGACAACATTAGACTAGCACATAAAGTACTTGGAGTTGTTTACACTGCCTTTTGATTCCTTTCCATGAAAAAAACCCTCTACTTTTTCCACTGTAGTGGAGGAAAAGGTTACTCAGTTGTTGATATACATGTCCAGGACAAAAGTCTCATTCATTCACTAGTCTCAATTTCATTCTCTAGATAAATTCTGTTGATATTAATAATTTGCAAATTTTGCATGAGGAATGCAGTCAATATATATTTTCTCTAGAAGAATTTAGTTTTTCTGCGTTATACAGCAGAGATACTAGTGTTTGGTCAAAATCTTGACCAATATTGATGTGCTTCTGCTCTTGTCATGTGCAGAATTCTTTAAGGCAAGTGAGATGTTTCTATGGAGCTTCCCCAGTTGTGAGTTTTGTGAGCTCAGTGTTTTGTTTTCCCTACTGTGGTCTTGCCGAGCTTTAATAATGGATTAGATACTGAAGGAAACACTGTCATACCTACTGTGGAATTCCTAAGGCTAATTTGTAGGGTTGTTTTGAACAGGATATTGGATAAAAAATAACCTCTTTCATGTGCCAATCATACTTTCCAGTTGCATCTTTGAAGGATTATGGACTGCTTTCCAAGTTTGTATTCATACCAAATATGTTCATATATGGTAATATTTTAAGTGTGATAATAGAAAACAAGCAATGTTACTTTTCAAGTCTTTACAAAAAAGTACCGTGCAATTGTCCATGGGATGCCTGACTTTCCTAGTGAGATTTTACTGTCCATTTGATTGCAGATAGAAACTGAGATTGCCCTCCCCATCATAGTGAATATATCAGTCATAAAAAGTAAAAGATAACCCAGTTAAATTCAGGAGCCTTATATTATCTAATTCTAATATAGCAATTCCAAGATATTAAATGCTTTATTCATTGTATAGAAATTATGCTAACCTAAGTATTCTAAAGCAGCCATTTGAAGCCCAGTCATCTACAATAGTTCGGAAATTGAAGTATATACAATTCAAATAATACAATGTTAAGCTAATATATCTGACAATGACTTAAAATTTGAATAAGCTAGAAAGTCAAATATTGAAACTCAAAGGGAAAAAACCCCACCAGATCAGCAGTTGTGTCGAATTCATTAAGAAGCTTTCACTATTATCTGTACACGGCAGGGAAATATTACAAGCTTCAAAAGTGGGAAATTACTTGAATGCCCGTAATGCCTAGAGCTAATGAAAAGCTCTTTGGATTTGAGTCTTTATGAAGATATGTAGCTATTTATTCAAATATATGCAAAGCCGTTAATATCAGGCACAAAGATGGAGTATATTGTTGGAAGTGGAATGTTTTCCTAGACATCAAAATATTCTAGAATTTACACTCCTATAAATTTCCTAGATTAATTGAACAGTATGAGATGGCTTGTTACTTGGTTGTAAGTGCTGTAACTCTCCCAATATGTATAACTTCTGGCTTAACATAATTTCTTTGACACCTCAAAATCACTGAGGTATACATGATGATGGAAAGTAAACTATTACTCAATGCTGAGAAACTTTAATGGATAATTTATATGGCCACTGTATTCTTCTTTCTCCTGTATTATGACAGTTTGCAACAGTCAGTGATGTCACCAAATCAGTTAAAATTGTGACAGGTCAAAACCCTATCAAGTAGAGACATCAGAAAGCAGTTATTTCCTAAAAGTGTGAAAAGTTAAATTCTGATTTGGATTTGATAAATAAAAACTTAAAACTGATTTACCAGAAGTTAATTTGGTTCATACAGCTGTGAAATCTTAATTACAGATTTATTATAGCATCAGTCCAATTTTTTATCTTATTATAAGAATTTAATGGTTTTTTGCACTTTAAGATTTTTGATAGTTAAAAGTGATGTGGTATATTTATGTTGAAGTTCTTCTGGAAATGTATTTTATTCAGAAAGTGTTGAGCACTTCTAAATTATACACATTCCTACATTCCAGAAGGAACCTATGTAAAGGTCATATATGAGGGTTAAATTCTGGAGTCATCTGGATATTGCCACATCATTGCATTTAATTCTGAGAGTTCAGATGTCTTAATTACATTAAGTTAAAATATGTGAAAAGGATGTATAAATAAGAAAGTGATGCATCAAGGGCTTAGAGTCAAAGATGATGGGATTGATTGGGGGATTTTAATACTGAATGTTTACAATTCAGTTGAAATCATAGGATATGCTAATGATTAGTATGTAGATAAGGCCATATACTTGGTATAAAATTTTTTCGTAAGTACCTGTAGCATAACCAAAACATTTTCTCACTGAAATTATTTTTTTATTATTTTGTTCATTCAATTTGTTTTGTTTTAAGACAGATGCAAAACGCTTTCAACAGAAATTTCGGAATGTAGAATTGCAATTTTACTATCAACACCCACAGAACTTATCCTTCAGTAGCTGGGGGGGAATAGAGAAAGGAAGAAAAATTTAAAAAAAAAAAAAAAAAGAACACTTTTAT
>VZTY01002390.1:468-33023 GCA_013400935.1 Turnix velox | reverse complement strand
AAAGTAATATTTTGATCAACACCCCCAGAACTTATCCTTCTGTAGCTGGGGGGGGAAAGAGAAAAAAAGAAAAAATTAAAAAAAAAAAAAAAAAGGCAGCTCTTAATTTCAATTAGAAGTAAAATTTATTGTCTTTATTTTAAGTGCAGCCAGCTTGAGCCAGAGATGAAAATACACTAAAGGATCATCAGTCTCCTTCCCAATAATCCCAAGGGACAGCTCTTGAGAACGTGATGACGAGTCAGTTTTTAAGCAAAGGAATGATACCAGAGAAGGACAGAAGAATAGGAATCCAGGTAATAATGAAATACATAAATATTACATAGATGAAACAGGAAAGACTAAAGATATTTACATGGAGGAGTAATCCATAAATTTTGTATTTTATGAAGTACATTGTCTTCTAGTTATACTATTTTTTCCTGAAAAAGTTACTGTGTTAATGAAAAATGACAGGACAAGGCAAGCAAAGTTCATTTATTGCATCAGTTCAGTGGTGGCAGTGATACAGTGAACATTTCCAGTGCATTTAGTTCAGCTGTGACATGGAGAGATCCAAGTGTTAAAACAACTGGAACTGATCTTTTTGGGTGTTGGTGGAAAAGTGGAGATGAGCTTATCAGAGTTGCCAGAGTACCGCAGTGAAAGAGCCTCTTCCAGGCAGATACGGGGATACGCAAAAGCTTGCTTAGCTCCCTGGAAAACTTGGGAAAGATGCTTGTACCATGGACAGCCCATTTACTGAGGCACAGTTTATCATTTTCCTTAAAAAGTCACACAAGGGAGGGATGAACATAATCACTCAGGAGGGCAAATGAAAGTTAATGAAAGATGATTTAACAAAGGAATCTGAGATCTGTATCGCACTTCATTCATGCCTTACCATCTTTTATCCACACATTAGTTACAGCAGTTCCAAAACTCCTGCACCTTCCACCTTGTGTACTGGACCAATATTATTCCTCTCCTTATCAGATAGTGAATGTTATTTGTGTAGTATTTGTCTTTTTGTGTATGGCTTTTGGGTATAATACCAAATTTGTTTAGTAAATGTAGTAATATGTGTGTGAGCTGCTACAAATAGAAGCCATTGTAAAATCCTTCTAGGAATGATAATGAAGTGGAGGTCTGTGTTTTCTTTTTTCTTTTCTTTTTAAATAGCATTTAGGTGTGTTGAACTTGATAAAGAGGAGATCCTGTTTGGCGGGTACTCTGCTGTTGCAGTTTTTGAAAGCCATGGGAATGAGGGAGGGCATTCCAAGTCTATATATAAAGCATCCAAGCTTGAAGAGGTAAGTCTAGAAAGTGGCAGCAGCAGCACTGCCCATCTGGAACAGAGGAGAGGATTGAAAAAACTTCTCAGTTAGGGCATGCATCATGTTTCCGACAGTAATACTTCTCATCTTCTGCAGTTTTCTGCAATCAGCTGGTAAGTCTCAGATGCCTCTCTTCTTCTTTGTCCTTGATTTAGAAGAAAACGCATGCATTGAAACAAGTTAGGGGACTCCTTTCTAATATCACAAAACATAAGATTCAGGTCTTGCTCTCTTTCCCACGAGAATTAGGTTTCTCTCTTGCTGCGTCTTAAAACACAGTAGTATAATTACTAAAAATATTGTTAAAATAATCACAAATGTTTTTAGAAAGATGGTTACTGGTCTGTTGGATCATTCTGTAAAATTGGTTCCCTACATACAGGGTATATTTTTCAATCTACTTGTGTTTTGAGGCTGCCAAGTGCCTTCATCTTTCAGATGTTAATGATGAAATGTTCTGGTGATATCACTGTAAAGGCTTCTATGCAGAGTGATGGCCAAAGACTTTCTATGCAAACTGCAAAAAGGGTTTTAATTATGAGTTATGTGTGCCATTAAATTTTAGGAGAATGTGATAGAAAGAATCCTGTGCTGGAAAATGGGCAAATAATGCAAGTCTAAAAATTTTACATGAGTCTTTAAGTATTAATTATATATTATATATTATTCTATTCTTTAGTCCATTGAAAGAATGAATGGAATATCTGATGAATGTGGTAATATTTTTAAAGATTTGACAAGTAATTTCATTAACTTTAGCTCCTTTGTCTTCTTACTTGTTGTACTTCCTGTTGTGTTTTCAGTGGTTTCTTTGAGAGTAAGCCTTTTTTTCCATGGTTTGAATTAAACAGTAGCACTAAAAAAACATAAGATATGAACAACTCAGCCCTGTTATAGACTCTCAGACATATTTTTCTAGTCTCAGCTATGTTGTTGTGAATCATCTTTTAGCACTATTGTAATGAGGATCAAATCAAGTACCTAAACATGGGTCCCAATTCCACATGCAGATGCCTACAAGTTCTTAATCTGCATGACTTCACATGTTAAATGAGTGGATCTATTACTAGAAATATTAATATTCACAATCAAATAGCAAATTCCTGCCAGCTCCTACTCAGACAAAAGCTTTATGTATAAAATTGAGAATTACAAATAGGTTTGCATTGTCTGGAATGGAACTTCAGTTGCATTTAAACATAAAAGCACAAAAGTAGGATCTAGGAATTTTTTACAAAGGAATGTATTAGCATTTCTTACAAAGGAATGGGATGCATTAGCATTGTGGGGCCTTGACATCTCAAGTGGCGCTGGAGACTTCATTTTGTCTAGTAAGATTTTGAAATCACACATTTTTATTATCTCATATCTGAATAGGAAGAGTTGGTTTTTATGCTCTGGAAGTGGCCAGTGTGCACAATGCTTTTTGTTTTGATTTCTTGCACAAGTTTTATCTCTTCAGAATGTGTTTCATCAGAGCAAAGCAATCCTTAGCTTGATGGATCTGAATCTAAATTCCATACCTTGAATCCATCTCTACCTAGAAATGTAAATATTAATTGTAAGAACATGTATTTGATATGATGTCTGACAAACTTGAGGACTAATTTCCTTTTTCCCTTGATAATTCAAGAAGAACAGTACACATACTGGCCTGATTTTAAAAAAGGACCTACTGGGTTAAAACTGTTAGTTCTAGCTTTTACCTAAGAAAGATATGCTGATCCATCATTATCACCACATTAGCTATATCAGTCCTTAAGATCAATCCTTAAGAGATGTTTATGCACAGTTATGGTACTTTTTTTCCTATGAAGTATGTAACTAGGAACTATGTAACTAGGTATACTAGGTAACTATGTACCTTGATTTATGCTTTTCAGCTATCTTGTTTTGTGAAAGAGAAAGGATGTTAAAAACTTCATATTGAAGAGCACTCACGGACATGTTCAACCAGTTCCTAGTGTTACAGCTCTGAATCTAGCACTATCCTTGCTGCTGAATTTAATTTTCAACTTTTATAATTTAAACTTCTTNCAATCCTTAGCTTGATGGATCTGAATCTAAATTCCATACCTTGAATCCATCTCTACCTAGAAATGTAAATATTAATTGTAAGAACATGTATTTGATATGATGTCTGAAGATTAAAACTGAAACCTTTACCAAACATTTAGAAATCCAAAATTATTTCTGTTTGGAAGTACAAAAAGGGTTTAATTTCAGTGCTTTACATCAAATTGAACTGTTTTGTTTTCATTCATTTAGCTGATGTAAAATACTTTAACCGATGTCCTTGCAATATAAAATCAGGATTTTCCATAGAGATGTCTCAGTGTTACTGTACTACAGTTACTAAATTACTTATTTCTTTACAGTTAAGTCCTTTTGTGTTGTATAGTTGTCATGAACTGGACAGACAAACCACACAGGAACTGGACTTTGACAGGTAGAATTCTCAAGGAATTTGAGTCCATTAGCATAGAGTAGGAATTGAAAGTAAAACTCTAAGCAAAGTCAGAGTCTGTTTGAAGTTCTATTGAGCTAATTCCAAATCCTGTATCTCAAAGAAAGAGAAAATAAGAGTAAAATGTCAGTAAGGAAAATTGCAGTAGTTTAGAAATCTTGTTTGAAACTTGGGTATCCTATACAGTAAAAATTCCCAAGTGGTTGTTAGGTGCTACTTCTGCATCAGGCCATAGGACTTGCTTTTTTCATGTGGTTGTGAATGATAAATAACATTGTCAGGATGATTTTGGTAATTTCTTCGGTTACATGTGAGAAAAAGAATATAAGTGCTGAGAATTAGTATTCAGTTATAATTGCACTGTAATTAGTTTAATAGTGTGACCTGTATTTGTCTTATTAGCCATTCTGAAATGGACTTAATATCCTTGGTTATTTTCAATGCAACTCATCACACCTCCATGTAATCTAAATATAAAATGTGGAGTATTTTTAACAGCTGCAGGCACCTGTTATTGTTAAATCCCATCCATGTAGTATTTGTAGTTTGGAATAAAACTGTAGCAATTCCAAAACTGATAAAGGAATAATAATTACCAAACAAATGGAGATCAAGATGTGGAAAAAAAAAAAAAGGCAGCAGCAACTCAAGGTGTAAAGAGTATTAACTCATTAGCCACACAGGCCAATTCTGTTATTTTTTTGTGGTATACTTGCTGTGATGTGTGACTCACTAGGAACTTTGAAGGACAGTGGAAGCAGAATGCTGTGTTCTGGAGATGCTTGCCAAGTTGCATGCTCACTGTGGAGGATGTACTAAAACACTGGCAAAATTTCAGGCAATTACTGAACAGTGCTGACTAATCATAGAAGACAGGGCAGTGTGAATAGGATCTACAGTGATTTTTTGATGAGTGGTTGGAGTATTCTGAAAGCTGAAGTGCAGGCCATGCTGTGTATATTCCATTTATTTCATTTTAGACACATATTTTGGTGATCATTGTATTNTAGCAATTCCAAAACTGATAAAGGAATAATAATTACCAAACAAATGGAGATCAAGATGTGGAAAAAAAAAAAAAGGCAGCAGCAACTCAAGGTGTAAAGAGTATTAACTCATTAGCCACACAGGCCAATTCTGTTATTTTTTTGTGGTATACTTGCTGTGATGTGTGACTCACTAGGAACTTTGAAGGACAGTGGAAGCAGAATGCTGTGTTCTGGAGATGCTTGCCAAGTTGCATGCTCACTGTGGAGGATGTACTAAAACACTGGCAAAATTTCAGGCAATTACTGAACAGTGCTGACTAATCATAGAAGACAGGGCAGTGTGAATAGGATCTACAGTGATTTTTTGATGAGTGGTTGGAGTATTGTGAAAGCTGAAGTGCAGGCCATGCTGTGTATATTCCATTTATTTCATTTTAGACACATATTTTGGTGATCATTGTATTCAGCAAATCTGTACTTTCACAGCCTGTGAAAACAGTCTAGCCAGCTGACTGAGGTGAATGTAATTTAAGTCTACCACATCAACATTTCATGTGGGAGTGCATCTGTCACTGAACTTAAATCCTTGATTTATTTCCCCTCTGTCTAGATATTAATTGTATGCAGTTCCACCAGTTTAGGTTTTTAATCTCTTGAAATCTGAGGTTATTTCTTCCAGATAGTGTATTTTTTATCAAGTATTATTCCTGGGAAGCATAAACTGATGGGAAGTTTGAGGTGTCTGGATCTCAGATTCAAAGCAAAAGTATTTGCTGAAACTCATGCTCTCCGGGCTGCCCTCTTGTGCCTTAATGTAGCCGTGCATACAAGGCAGAACCTCTCCTGTTTCCCTGAAATCCTTGGGATAGCACGTGAGAAGTATTACCTCCCATTCAGCAGCCCAGCTTGGAATTGTGTAGTCTGATAGAGTCAGTGACTTCTCTGCTTTAGAGGCTGTTATTCTCTTCAATATTTAAGGATGCAACAGAAGCCTGCAGAGCTGAGGTGTGACATACAGGTATGTAGATCTTTATTGGCTTATGTGGTTAAGCAAATCTTGTGCCATAATATAGCTTCCTCTATTCTCTGTTCCAAAACTTCCTAGACAGATAACGGAAAATCATATGGTTTTTACAGGATATTTATTCCTGGAATGTATGAAATCCTGTACCTGACAAACTTCAAAAATTAGTATCTCCCCTTCCTGGTCCGTTTTTCTTACAGTTTGCATTGGTTGTTGCTACTATGAGAGTTCACTTCACATATAAGCCATCTCTGTCTCTGCAAAGAGTTCATTGCTTATACAGTGGCTTCCTTTTCAACATCTACCTTACTTTTAGCAGGAAGATGCTAGGCAAAAGGGCCTTTAATATGGATGTGGCCATGGTGGAGTTGTGCACATGGAGTAGGTCTGGTTCTGTGATAGAAAGGGGACCATACTGGACTCCACATTTACTGAACTTTCTTTGGCTTCTCATGAACAAAACAGGCTTTGTGAAGAGTGTGTAGAAGTGAGCAAGTAAGTGTTCGTCATTCTGCCTTTATATGAGCGATAAAATTGACAGCTAGGCCTGGGGATTCCCACTCTTTAGCTACAGGTCCCGTGACTCTTGTGAAGAATGCATGAGACAATAGTTTTCCTGATTTTGACTCTTACCTTCACTACCTCTGCCCAGATGGTGGAACTAACATGTTCCCTTGTAATAAGAATAAGAATCTCCTTCCACTACTTCTACGCAGATGGTGGGAAGATTTATTCCACATTCTTCTAATGAGGAACACAGGACCTGAGGATAGAGTACATGTAATCCCATATTGCATAAGATTTTGGGTAACGTTTGGTAACATTTTACCAATTGTAGATTTATTACAAGCTGAATTATGTGGCTTTCCATTATAACTTTTCAGTTTTATGTGGCAGGACAAAATTCACATGTGCTGACCTTGATTTGACCTGTACTGTTTGAAAATAAATAAGCCTACAAATATTCACGTTCCTCAGAGGATGATTTCTTCTTTTTGTATTTTTCATTTTGCAGCTTTGGATGGAAATTACTGGCCCCACTTTTTTCTCCAGAAACAGAAAGAATCTTTGCAAAGAAGTAAGTTTGTGATGTGGTATTTAATATTCACCTTGCACCTATGAGAAACAACTCTGAGTAACAACTCCATTTACCATCAGTTCCATACTGCAGAACACAGTACAAAAACCACATAATAAAAATGAGTCCTTGCCTCAAGGTGCATATGTTTTAAAGCATTAGTTTTAGAAATTCCAAATGAAAGTTTTGTTTCTGAACAGATGGTAAAATACATTGTCTCACCCTGGTAAGTTTGATACTAATTGGAATGTTCTTTAGTGTGCCATACTGAGGGTTTAATGCCTAAGGATAACAACTGGGCAGATTCGCAGCCCTCCACAGTTAGAAATTTGATATTGGGGTAATAGGTTTGATTTTAATTCCTGCAGGTTACTGTCTAATGTTATCTAAGAATTTAGGAAATATATTCTTTTGATGCTACAAGATACAGGAAATTAAAATAAATTTATGCGTAAGTGAAAGATCATAATATGGAATAGTTCTTCCTCACCTTTATAGCTAGCAGGGAGTTAGAGGATGGACAGATCTCTCCAACATCCAGCTCTGCTAGCTGAAGATATTGTTGTCACAGCTTTGATGGATTCCCAGTTTTCCCTTGACTCCTAGAAGTATCTTGTTTTGTATCCACCGAAATCTGTAAGCAAAATTAACTCCAGCCACCTACTTACTGCAAATTTGTTCTAGTCCTTCTGAGGCTAAGAAATAAATAGAAAAGATAGTGAGATACTCTATGCCATGCACAAAATAAGTAGTATATTGTAGATTTAAAATGCTGAGAATATTTAATATCAGGAGTACTGTTAGAAAGCCAGGTATCATTAAAATGTTAGCTCATAATTAGTGGTAACTTTTGGCAGCAGTGATTGTAGTATTTTATTTCATGAAGGAATTTTACTATGATTCAAAAGGAGGCTGGAGAAGTACTTGCAAGCCAGAGTACAAGGAGAATAATCAGAGAAGTCCCAACAGCCTCACAAAATCCCCTGAACTGAAAATAGTTTGAGGCAGAGATTATCTGAGGAAGTGAATGCATTTGACTCTTGAGAAGTCTCCTAATGATCTCCGCTAAAGACAAAAAAACCCCAAACAAATAACAAGCAGAACCAAAATGAGATGCCCTTTGTTAGAACCAGTACAACTTTTTGTTCTTTTCTGAAGGAAGGTGAGGCACTGACTTTTATACTTAATTCATGAAACATTTAGTTTGCCACATCCATGGCAGAACTGAATAAATGTGATCGTGCTAATGTGATGCACTCTATTTTATAGGATGTGCTTTGCCTCTGCTAAGACAGTGCAAAGCTGCTGCATTTCAGTGGCTACAATGGAATTCTTAATCTAGTTTGGGGTAAATGCAGTGATGTAGAAAGGAGAATTATATGAGGTGCAAATTTAATAAGAAGCATTTTTTGAGGAAGAAGCAACAGTGAGGTGAATTAGGTGACTTCTCATTCAGCATATCTTTTCTGAAGGAAGGTGAAGTTCCTCCTAAAGTTAAGAATAGTTGACCTTGTCATCAGCCAAAAAAAAATTGCAACTCATCTCTGCCTCACAACAGGAAGAGTAATGCAACAAATTAAAAGGAAGTCCCTAGATATCACCCAATAAAAATTGAACTAAAAATGCAGATGTACAATCTAGTTTCACTTTCATGAGTTATTGGCATTCTCATTTGTTATTTCCTTCTGATAAGATTTAAATAAAATCAAATACACTAAAGCCACTCCTATATTTATAGAAAGCAGCACCTCTGACCATTGTGCAAGCCCAAGTAATCATTCCTTGGCACACTCTAAAAAACTAGAGGTTTGATGGTCAGTATCACTTCAGCACAATATATTAAAATAGCTGGAATTGGGCATGAAGGATCAATGATAACAATTAGCCAATTCCTATTTTCCAGTCAGACGTTCGGGACAGAACAGAAGTATGGAAGAGGAGTACTTTTTGCCAACAGGTAACAGCTCATTGGGAAACATTATTTTTCTATGTGACCCGAATAAAAACATGAGCACTCTGTAGTCACTTGATCACTCTTCAAGAGTAAAGAAATGTTTGACTTTAAAGCAGTGAAATTAAATTGCAGGTAGACTTACCTATACTTGTCTGATACTTTGTGCTTGAAAGATACCTGAGTTTTGTATAACACCATAAGCAAAAATAATTAAAAGTTTAAGAGTAGCAATCTGAATCTTGAAATATATAGCCAAGGACAGTTCTAGCACTTCAGAGGGACTGGTCAAATGCTTTAAGTAGGTATAAAAATATCTAAGATTAAGAGCTGGAGTTATATCTTGTTTTAGTGTGATTTATTTCGACCTCCTAAAATCTGTCCATTCAGATAAAAGGTGATTACTTTTAAAGAATTAACTGATTAAAATATTCCATATCTTTATAACGCTGGCTGGAACTTTGTCACATGAACACAGAGCCAAAAAAATTGAGACTTTAGAAGTTGGTCTTTGAAGACTGTGCAATGAACCATGATACAGTAATGCCATAGAGAGCTTCATAAATGTTCCTGAGTTGTAAAGTTCTCTCCAGTAGCAAGCTGTCACATTTGCAAACAGATTGTGCAGACTGAAGTAAGAAGGTAAAGCTTTATATTGCCCTCGAAGGAAATGGAAGGGTGTTTCCTGAGCTAGGAAGCAAGGGAGTTCTCTGCTTACAGTAAATAAGACTATTTCTTGAACTCCACCTATTGTTTCATTTCCAGACTTCAGGAATATTGAGGTTGGAAAAAATACAAACTAGCTCGGATGTTGTTTACATAGTTAATCTGAACAAGCACTAGCTTTTCCTTATATTTTTATTTGAAATGCAATCAGTGTGACCAAGTATGCTGTAAGAAATCCTAAATCAATTTTCTTCTTTCATTTTTGTAGTTTTGAGCAAGGATTCCTGTTCTACATGGGGCGGAGGGCATTTTTCAACCTTTGATAAATACCAATATGACTTCACTGGGACCTGCAACTATATCTTTGCAACTGTGTGCGATGAGTCCAGCCCAGACTTCAACATTCAGTTCCGCAGAGGGATGGACAAAAAAATTGCAAGGATCATTATTGAGCTGGGACCTTCTGTTGTCATTGTTGAGAAAGGCAGCATTTCTGTCAGGAGTGTTGGGTAAGATTCTGCAATGCATGGGAATAAAGTGTTTAAAGAAGGCAAGAAATTATAAAGCAGTTGTGCTAAGGTGACTACTTTATATCAAAAATTAATTTAAAAATTACAGAAGTTAGCACATCTAAATGGCCTCTACTCCTATTTCTTCCTATAAAGTGTTCACACTCTCTAGCTAAGTATTTCTTTTGCACTTATTTATATCAAGATTAGAGTACATTTGCATAGGCAAGATACTAATAGAGTAACCTCAGACCAAAACAGTTCTGACACTGAGACTACAGGCTCCTGGGTACTACCATTCTGCTTATGCTTATCCTTACTATGAGGACAGATGAAATGGTTTATACCCTTTAGAAGGTATTAGCAGAAATTCTTCTGTTTTGCTCAGAATTCATTTCATTTGGGACTTAAATATTTCACTCTAAACCCTCTGTACTAAAAATAAAAAGAGAAACTTTGAGCTATGTGACCAAGAGAAACATATTGGAGTGGCTTACAAAGAATTTCTTGTGTCATGTTATGCCAAGGATTACTTTGTCCAGAAAATGGTTGTTTTACTGACAAATTACACTGAATTTATTACTTTTGGGTTATGCATCATTTGTTCTTCTAGACAATTGGTCCCATAGAAGGAATTTTCTCTGGGAAAGTTTTCAGCATTTTTGTCACATAGGCAGCATGGTTTTTTTGTCTACAAGTGCATGCGACTGTGGAAAATAATTGGCTGTGAATTGTCTTTGTCTTATTGAACTTACAAAGATAGGTACAGTAACCATCATAACAAAAAGACAACTTGGACCTGTGTCTTAATTTATCAAACTGTATTTATAAAAATGTTGTTAGTTTATATTCCAGTGAAATGCTGTAAGTTTATGATCTAACCCTATGTATTTTTCTCGTTGCATTCACAAGTACCAAATGCCATGACTGACCTGGTTTAGTGTTTCATACGACCCTGTTTTATGTGAGGTACTGGACTGGGCAACTTCAGAATGTCCTTTCCAACTTTTCTACGAATTTATCACATATTTACTGAGTACTTAACAAGATTTATTTGTTCTGTAATGCTTTTAATTTGTAGCATTAGAATTCAGCATAATGATGAGAACCTAATCCTGCTATAACATTCTCATTTTGGGTTCCTCCAACCTTGTCCATTTTTAGTCTTAGTAATAATTCCTATATTAATAGGTTTATATATTAGCTAATATATTAATAGTAGTCCATAGAAACTCTTTAGGCTACTACATGATAATGCTATCACAGAATCTGTATTGCTAGAAGTTCTTGTAACATAGAACTACAATGAAACTGAAGCAAATGAAAAGATGCCAAGTTCTGTGCAGACCTTTTTGTTATCATAATGGGTATGCTACCATCTTGTGATCATTCTTGTATGAAGCTGCTGACATTTTCATTCAACAGAAATTTTAATGATTGCAGTTAAAAAGTAAAAAAACATATTTCAGGTTGCAGCTATTACTCTGTGTATTATATATAAAGGATATATTTAATACCTGCATAATGTTTGTATAAGAACGGCAATTTCTTTTCTTGTCATATTGCAGTGTCATTAACTTGCCTTACACAAGCAATGGAATTCAAATAGCACCTTATGGACATAACATCCGTCTGGTGGCCAAGCTGATGGAGATGGAGCTAGTTGTCATGTGGAACAATGATGACTACCTCATGGTTAGTAAAATGTTCTCATAATGCATGAGAGAAAATTCTCACTGACTCACTGGAATGACAAAACCTCTTTAGTCTTAACTGGTGCTTTTCACCTGTGTTTACTACTTGAGTATTTATTCTTTTTGTGCTTTGTCCTTTCCTCTTGAAATAACTTTGCTTTTTATGCCTCCATGTTCTTTTCACTCCCACCATAGGAAACTGACTAAAGCCACCAGTGTTGAGATTTCTGGAATACTTTAACAGATTTTAAATTTTCCTCAAGCAATTCCAGCAGCTACCAAGTTTTGCTAAAGAGATGTTTAAAGCTGTTAGAATTTAATAGTATATGCCACAGTTTTGTCATTTTTGTGCTTCTCCTGCACATCTTTTGGTTTCAGAACTATGGTACTCCTACCAGCTCCTTTTTTCTTTCCTTTTTCTGAATCTTTTCATGTTTTTCCTCCAAATTCCCTGATACATTTTAGACAAGAGGTTACATTTTCCCACTGTGGCCTGTGATACTGATGACAGAAAAGACACTGACTAGTAAGTTCACTGAAACAGGGTGATTGCTGCTGTGATGGATGTGCATTGTATTCTATATATACTTGGATTATTTCCTCTGATTTTTGGTTTTTGTAACAATTCAATAATTGTAGCCAGCTCTTTACTCTCCAGAAAAATAGCTAATTGAATAACCTTTTGAAAACAGATTTTTCTTCCTGTAGCCTTCAATATCTTAAGAGTGCAAAACTAAAAATCTGTGCTTTGTCAACAAAATATAAGCAAGGAACCCGCCTAAGTTCCTTTTCTATTTTTTTCTGGCTCCTTAGAAAATTACTTCACTGAATTCTATGAAGTTGTCTTCTTTCCTTTTTCTGAAATTAAGTTAAAAAGTCATGACAATCAGTGTTTGACTATTGGAAAAAGAAGTTACTGCTCCCAAAACTTTTATTTCAGTCAAGTAATTGAAACTTATCTGGATCCTTGGACTGTATTTCAGAAAAGTAGTACTGTATAGATTATTTTATTAGAGTAATCCTTCTAAATGCTTTATTTTTCTTTAGGTTTTGACTGAAAAAAAATATATGGGGAAAACATGTGGAATGTGTGGAAATTATGATGGTTATGAATTCAATGAATTTGTGAGTGAAGGTAAGTTTTCAGGAAAGATCAGATCGAAGGAGATCTAGGTTAACAGAATCAAGCTGGGAATTTATTACTTTATTAATGTTACTCTGCTTGCTCATTTTCAAAATTTAGTAATGAAGTGTCACCAACATACCTATCACAATTCTACTACACACTGTTACTTGCTATGATTATGATTTTATGGGCTCCTCAGATGAGTGGTGAAGGACTCCCTTGGGTGATAAGAATCACGTTCACTCACTTGATGTTCCAAACAGTCTAGGGTCATGGTAAGGCACAGAGAGAGAAATTATTGTTAGACAGAAGAAAGAATGAGGCTATAATAAAAACCCCACAGTGGACAAGGAGATTAACAAGTAGATCTTTAGATCAAAAGTAGTTGGTGCTGAAGACTCCACATCTGTGCTATGTGTGGTTTGGGGAGTTCACTTCAAAGTCCCTCTGATCTGATCTTTTGAACTAATGGCCATTAGCAGTTGGAGCTTGTTTTGCATGGCATTGCTTCATCTTAATGAACTCTGTATGCCAAGATAACTCTGCAATGCAAATCCAGTGTTTCACATCACTAGTTGGAGCTACAGTGTTAGTGTGGAAATGTTAAATCGCACAGTAAACATCAGCACAGCCGGATGCAGTTTTCTGTACACATCACAGAAAAGAGTTCTAAAAAGTATACAAAATTTTTTGAGTTGTGATGTGTCCCCCACACATGGGAGGAATAAAAGAATATGTCATAAGGAGCAGGCATGAAATAGCAGCTGGCAAAAGATAACACAACTTGCAGATAATCAGCAGCAGCTGGTGTTATGCAAGGGAATACATGTGATGGGTTAAAAAATAGCTCAGAGAAATTCAAGGTGATAAAGTTAGGTAAAGTATAAAAGGCATAGTTGTTACCATAAAGAAGATTAACTAATAGGACCTTTCCCAGTCAGAATCTGAGTTTTGCTACATCTCTGCAACAATTAAACAAATCCATGATGACTTTTTCCTGATAAATTATAACCCTTCAATTTACAGGTAAATTGCTGGATACATATAAATTTGCTGCATTACAAAAAATGGATGATCCATCAGAGATCTGCCTGTCTGAGGAGATACCAGTTTCCACCATTCCTCACAAAAAATACGTAAGAAGGATCTTTGCATTTCTGCAGCATTATTCTAATTGCAGATGGAAAGATAGATAGATAGAAACGAACAACAGAGAGGCTGTGGTTCTATAGAACTGACTTCCATGGAAATAGATTAAGTTCTATCAGAGATAAAGCTCTTCAGAAAAGTGAGTTCTAAATATGGCTTCTGTTCACACTGAAGAATAACTTGTGGTGGAGAACTTACATTGGATGGAAGTTTTAACCTTAATACATTGTTTCTCTGAGATCTTCAACTACAGTAGGCAACTTGGTTGTCAATAAAAGCATATCAAATTTTTATCAAAGGAGAATGAATGTTACTGTTTTACATTGGGGATGTCTTTTCCTGGAACCAAATCTCAGTGAAAAAACATACTTTCTGCCTGTCATGCTCTCAGCTGTTTGTAGGAGTACTGATTTTCATTTCAGTGAAAAGTGGAACTAATTCAATGTATGAATATTACTCTGTTGTACAATTCCCTTCTATTCCTGAATTTCTTATGCATTTAAGTCAAATGCACGAGAAATAGTACTCAAATTATTTTACTATTGTATTTTACTAAGCTATTGGGGAAAAAGAGCAGACAAACTAATGCTAAAATCGTAAGTGAGAGTGATAAGATTTCACATGAGGTAAAGACTACTAGGAACATTTTTCTTCCACTCTTTATTTAGGCTCTGATCTGCTCTCAGCTGCTTAACTTGGTCTCACCAACCTGCAGTGTGCCAAAGGATGGATTTGTCAAACGTTGCCAGCTTGATATGCAGGACTGCAGTGAGCCAGGTCAAAACAATTGCACTTGCTCTACACTGTCAGAATATTCAAGACAATGTGCTATGTCCCATCAAATGGTGTTCAACTGGAGAACTGAAAGCTTCTGCTGTAAGTTCATATGTTTTATTCATAGAAGATTATACTTAACCTTGCCTTTGTTTCCCTACCTCACTTATTTTTACTCTCTCAGGAAAGGAAAAATCTCTGCTTGAATTTATCATATAATAAAGCATGTGCTGAGTTTGTTAAATTATGATTGCTAGGTATTAGAATTGCTAGATTAGAGATACTATATATTAGGATCGCTAGATGTATTCTGAAAAGTAGACAGTGTCTGCAAAGCAGGAACTGTACTGAAGTTAAGAATTATATTGTTTAAATCTTTAAAATACTACAGATCTGTTTTGGGGAAGTTTGTTTGGCTGCATCATAGCCCATTTGCTGGTTTTCGAGTTTCTGAAAGAAGTTTTTATTAAACAGGACATGAGAAATTAATAAAAGAGTGAATATGATGCTAATGATGAATACTAAGATGATGAATTCAGTATTGAGGCAGGACAAGAGAAAATGTTAGTGCCAGAAATGAAAAGGTCTTTTCCACCCTAGGTAGTAGGTGAGAGATTCTTCTATGTTTACACTTTAAAATCTTGACATTTTCACTGTTGTTGCAGCTGTGGGAAAATGTTCTGCTAACCAAATCTATGAGGAATGTGGTTCTCCATGTATTAAAACCTGTTCCAACCCGGAGTACAGCTGTTCCAGTCACTGTACCTATGGTTGCTTTTGTCCAGAAGGTATCGTTTCTGTATTCATCATATCCTAAATAGCCCATACAAATGTTTTTGACATGTGTCCATTCAAGTGGAATCGACTTCTGAATAATGAACTAGCAGTGCATTTCAGGGCATTGTGCTGCTAGAACTGCCATTTCTCAGGTAACACAGTATAACTGAAGTCCTCAATTGTAATAGTTCTTCAAGATCTTTGGTTACTATTTGCAAGAGCAGACCTGTGAAAGTATTTTCCTCACAATGTTTTTATGACTGATAGGATAATTTATGCTGACAACTTAAAATCCTGTACCATAATATGCATCGAGTAAGCTTACTTAATTTCCTATCCCAACCAAGTGTTCAGCCTTTCAGGGCACCAGCAAGTGGTAACATATGTCAGAAGTTCTGCAATGTTATAGATATTTCATAAAATCCCTTTAAGGCAGCAATAATCAGATTTTATATGAAGCTCATCTTGAGCAATCATTTGCACTATTTCTTGAAATTTAAGGACTGAAATATCCTCCAGGGTTACTGTGATGTGGGCATTTACATCTACATCATCACCATTTTATACTAGTCTAATGTATTGTAAGATATATATTTGGAAGTAGACTTAGTACTTCAGGAAATAGAATGTGTCCATTCTTCAGAACTGCCAACTGAATTAGAGTGTCAGAGCAGTAAAAAAAAAATTGCAAGTACTACATTTGAGCTTACTGTTATTTCAAATAAAGTTGAAATTTCAATGGTCTGCACTTCCATGTATTGAAATAGCCAAATGCTGTTGTCACTTATAGTTAGTTTTATTTCAGTTCAGAGAAAATATCCTGTGCATTGCATCTACAAGCAGGGGCACTGACTGTACAACAATGTCTTTCTCTACGTTATTCTGGAAGGCACTCAAGCTATAAGAGCTCTAGTACTAAGGAAGGATGTGGAAAAGTATGTATTTTGTGTATCTTCTTTGACAGGAACTGTTCTTGATGATATCTCAAAGAATCGAACATGTGTTCACATTGAGCAGTGTCCATGTACACTTAATGGGAAAATATATGCTCCTGGTGAGATGATGAGAGCAGCGTGTAGGACCTGGTGAGTAGTAACAGGTGCTTTCATCAAAGGATGGAAAGTGATTGGAAAATTTAGCTGATCTTTTGGAGGGCAATTGCAAATGTTTCATACCATATCTGAGGCCATCTTCTTGAAGTGTCACAAATTGCAAAATTGTAACTGAAGATGCACACCTCATTTCCCAATTAATCTATACAAATATAAATATTCCTTCAGGCCACTCAAAACAGTAACTCTTTTTGTCTGTGAAATTTGACTTTTAATCAGTACAAAAAAAAAATTCCACTATTGACAGTTTCTTTCTGGCACTATCAGAATTTCTGATCATAAAATCAGCATTGAAAGCTAAATTTCTGTTTTGCAACAGAAAATAATAATGTAAGACAGTGTTGTTCTTTTAAATTTTGACATTTTTCCAAACCAAAAAAGTATTTAAATTTTGTATCTCTGACTTGTCTTGTTATAGCAATTCTAATAAAATAAAAGAAAAATAATGGAAAGTAATGCTCAGAATTAAAACAAAGAATGCACTTTTTTTGATCACTCGATTTAGAAAAGTTTATTGACAATCCATACAAGAGCTCAGACACTTTGAATTAAGGTGAACAGCTTCAACTGATACACATAGAAAAAGAAAATCAAAGCATAGAAAGCATATAGAGAAAATGGATAAAAATTACATTTTACACTACTAGGAAGTGTCCGAGGGTAAAGAAGAATTTTAAAACAGTTGAAATTTCAGAATATTCACGTATAGTTTCATAATCAAGGTTGGAAGGGACCTTTCAGATCATCAAGTCCAACCATCAGCCCAACTCTGACAAGCCTTCATACCTGGACAGGGACTTGAACCCCTGACCCTCAGATTAGGAGTTTGATGCTCTCCCAACTGAGCTATACATCCAGGTTGTATGTTTCATTGTGTATCCTCTGCTAGTGAATAGTGCCATGGTATGAGAATAATCATACACAGAGTTTCTTATTTTCCTCAGTGAATGCACAATGGGCCAGTGGAACTGCGAAGACTTGCCTTGCCCTGGAAGGTGTTCACTGGAAGGAGGCTCCTTTGTTACAACATTTGATTCTAGATCATACAGGTTCCATGGGGTGTGCACTTACATTCTTATGAAGGTAATTTCCTACAGTCTAGAAACAAAATATTAAATAGATGTGTTTTAGTCCATCTGTGGTTTCCTATTGAAACACAAACTGAGACCTTCCTATGATATGCATTTACTCTACAAATAATTATTATTATTCACATATTTCCATTTTCACTGTTTTTCTTCAGAGTTCCAGCCTGCCACACAATGGAACTTTAATGGCTGTATATGAAAAGTCTGGTTATTCTCATACTGAGACATCACTTAGTGCTATAATTTACTTATCTGCAAAAGTAAGTATTCCCTCTGTAGGTTCTATTCTCCATTTCAGTCACCAGGTTAGCAAAATCAATACTTAAATCAATGGTAGTAGCCTGAATTGGAAAAATTATAAAAGAAAGATGCAAATTATATGTTCCAGTTCATGTACACATAATGATCTCTGACAACTCAGGAAGTTAGAGTATTTTAAAAGTTCAATCTGAAAGCAGTGTGGAATAACATTTGACAAAATGCTTGAATCAATCTTTTCCTGTTATGTAGGTCATTGACATTATGCCAAAAAACATATGAAGTCCATCAGTACAGATAATTACTCGTTATTCCATGTCCTTTTCTTACAGGACAAAATTGTGATTTCTCAGAATGAAATCCTTACTGATGATGATGAACTTAAACGACTGCCTTACAGATCAGGTAAAGAAAAGGGAATATAAATCCAAATTACGTTAAATTCCTGTTTCACACAACCCAGTATCTTCTCTCACAGTTGAGAATAGCAAAGGGTTTAAGAAGAAGGTTAAAATCTTTCCCATTGGATCTGTCATTTGTAGACAGAATGCTAGAATACTTACATGTACATTAAAATTGTTTTGCAATAATATGCATCAAAATCTCTATTTTTAAATATGCTTGTTCTTTTAGGAGACATCACTGTTTTCAGACAGTCCTCAATGTACGTTCAGATGTTTACAAACTTTGGACTGGAAGTTGCAGTTCAAACATCACCTGTCTTCCAGGCCTATGTGAAAGTTGGATCACAATTCAGAGGCAGAACTCTAGGTAAGAAATCTACCCCCCTACGAAGGACAAAATGTAGGGAGTGTAATTTGAAAGCTTAGTACTCATCTGTTAAGAATAAACTTTCTTCTCTGTATTCAAAGGAAAAACAAAAATACCTGCATTGGAAAAATGACAATTGTGCTAAGAATTTCTGTTTTGCTAATAAATTTCAAATTAAGCAAAGAAATTAGATGGATTATGGGCTTGATGTGTAATATAGTACCGTTCTTATGTTTTATGCTTTAAACTTCAGCCATCCCTTCTATTTCTGATGTTATTAGGTTTGTGTGGTAATTACAATGGAGATACTACAGATGACTTCATGACTAGCATGGATATCACTGAAGGGACAGCCTCCTTGTTTGTAGATTCCTGGAGGGCAGGAAATTGCCATCCTGCTTTAGAGAGAGATACCGACCCTTGTGCTTTGAGTCAGCTGAACAGTTAAGTACATGATTCTGTTGTAACTGATCTCTCCAGTGAGCAAGCACAAACTGTTGACCTGTTTGAACAGAAGTATAGTCCGCAGACTGATAAGCTAAGCTGTGCTTTTATTCAATCAGTGGTTTTAATTTCTTTTTAGTTTCTTAATTTATTTTTCCTGACTTTCCCTGTTTAATGTCTATAATCTTCTTTCATTAGAAATATCTGCTGAGACTCATTGCTCCATTCTTACCAAGAAGGGTACAGTGTTTGAGAAATGCCATGCAGTGGTGAACCCCATTCCTTTCTACAAGGTAGGAAGTTATGATAGTGTATAGAGGGGGTGCAAATACTCACCATAATGTACACAAATACAATATTCATTTGGATAAGAAATGCATAGAACATAAATAGCAAGTTTGGTTTTGAAAATTATGTCTCCGCCATACTTTAAATCTCATAGTTCATAGGTACCAGTCCCCTCTCCCTATGAATCAGAAGGTTGTCCGTGTCAAGAACTTAACTATACAAAGTATCGATTTTTCCATGTACATAATTACATTCTGAAAATCAAGAAAGAAAAGCAGGGAATAAACTGAGGCATTTTGGGATACTAAGTATATTTTATTCATGTCAGTCTGGTGATTAATCTGTTCTTTATCACTTTTAGCTCTGCAATAATGTGTTTTTTGCGCCTTACCTCTGTGATTCAGTGCAGTCATATTATCATTTAATTTGGAAGAGACCTTTACAGTTGGACTTTATGATCTTAAACCTAACTAGGTCAAGTCCCCATTAAACCATGTCCACAAGCAGCACATCTGCATGTCTTTTTAAATAACTCCAGGTTTTAGTGCTTCCTAATGTCAGCTCCCCAGTAACAGTGTACTGTCATTGTATTGGATTTCAGAGATGTGTCTACCAAGCTTGTAATTATGAAGAGACTTTTCCTTATATTTGTTCTGCTCTGGGTTCCTATGCACGAACGTGCAGTTCAATGGGTTTAATCCTTGAGAACTGGAGAAACGTTATGGATAATTGCAGTAAGTACCTGAACCAGCTTTTAGTAGTCTGCCATCAGATGAATGCTTTTAGAATACTCCCACATTTGACTCACCTGTGACAAAACTGAATAAGAGCAGTTGTTAGAAAATAACTACTTACTGTCATGTAGCTCAGCCAACAGGTGTAAGAGCCATATTTCCAGGATTTACTGCCTTCATAGATGTGTTGCAGCCCAACAAAAACAGAAATGATTCAGTATTCTAAATGTTGTCCATATCTAAATAGTAATAAGGAAATTAACAAACATAAGAAAGCAGAAACATGATAACAGATATGCAACTTCTGGTACCCCTCTGGCCTATTTCAATAAAAAATTTGTTATCTTTAGACTACGTGAAGAGGATTACTGGTATGCTTTAAGGTGAGCACATGGGTCCTTCCAGGACTTTGTAATTAATTAAGTGATGGAATAGATAGGTAATGAAAACTACACAGTACTGGAAGATGGCAAAGAGCTAGGAAAACCTCTGTTTGTAGATGTGGTTTTGCTATTATCAGCATAGGCACAGGTTCCACAAATACTCAAAAATACATTATTTTTGCAGAGTTTCTCTTTGTGTTATTTTATTTCAAGATATAGAAATAAGCAGTAAGATATATTTAACTTCCATAAAACTTCCATACAGCTGTGTGGTTGGTGTTAAGCCCTGGTTTGTCATATTTTAGTCATATTGAAGTAATAGGTAGCCTCAATATATGCAGCACATTATAAGCACAAAGAAGAGGATAAGTAAATGAAGTTTCACATAAAATCTTATTTTCCAGCCATTACCTGTACTGGTAATCAGACTTTCAGCTACAACACTCAGGCATGTGACAGGACATGCTTGTCACTCTCCAACCGAGCTCTGGAGTGTCATCCACCTGACATCGCTATTGAAGGCTGCCATTGCCCTTCAGGATTGTACTTGAATCACAAGAATGAGTGTGTTCGTAAAGCTCACTGTCCCTGCTATTTGGAAGACAGAAAGTACATCATGCCTGATCAGTCGACATTAACTGGTGGGATTACCTGGTAAGCATGTCAAGCTTGAGGATTAAGAAACTGAAAATGGAGATGAAAGGGGTCTTCATTTGTCTTGATTGAGGGTTGGCTGCTGTAAACTGCTAAGCACCACACAGCCACTTTGGCCAAATGCCAAAGTCAATCAGAAGGGCAAAAGCAAGAAAATTTGTGGGTTGAGATAAAGATAATTCAGTAATTCTCTTTATTTTGAATAAGCAAAATGACAAGCACAGTCAAAGCTAAGTAAGGAGTTAAGTCACTACACACCACCAGTAGGTAAACGTTTATAGAGATTTTCAGGAAAGCATGGCTTTATCATGTATAATGGTTACTTGGGAAGACAGGCACCATCACTCCAAACATTCCTCCTTCTTTCTTCTTTACCTCAGATTTTATTGCTAAGCTTGATGTTATATAGTATGGAATATATCTTTGGACAGTTTGGGTCAGCTGTCCTGATTCTGTTACCCCCAGCTTCTTGTGTACTCCAGCTTACTGAGAGGAGCAGCATGAGAAGCAGAGACAGCCTTGACTTACTTCATCAATATCTAAAACAATATCACATTATCAACACTGTTTTAGTCACAAATCCAAAACTTAGCACCATTGAGCTGCTACAAAGAAAATTACTTCCATTCCATCCAAAATCAACAGTCTCCTTTACTTTTGGTCCCAAAGGTTTATGTTATAAGACACTTTTTTTGCCCTTTCCTAAATAAAAAGTTTCTTAAACAAACAAAAAGCATTTTCCTTACCTTAAGCTTGTAAATGTTGAGGACAAAAATAGAAATAGATAAGATCTAATTATTCCTAGCAGTAGATTTTTGTCAACAGCATCTGGGTTGCTATTTATAAACCTCAAGAATTACTTGATAGATTATCATAATAGTCATGAATGGTGTTACTGCTGTATCATACAAAAAGAAAGGCAAGTCAACTCAAATTGGGCTTTGAAGGATGACCAGGACCTATTAACATGAAGGAAATATTTACAGCGAGTGGTGAAAAAATGAAAACATTTTGCAAAAGAAAAATAATGCCTTTTTTTTTAACTCTTCCACCCCAGCTACTGTGTGAATGGGAGGCTAAGTTGCACAGGCAAACCTCAAAACCCTGCAGGTATGTGTGTGATACCATTTTCTTAGAAACTGATTATTCTCTCTCACACTGTCAAAGCTCTACTTAACAATCTCTCCATTGTTTTGGTTTTTATCTCCCTTTTTTCTAGAAAGCTGCAAAGCTCCTAAGAGATATATATCGTGTTCTAATGCTTTAGAAAACAAGTATGGAGCTGCGTGTGCCCCTACCTGCCAGATGCTGGCCACCGGAATTGAATGTGTGAGTTTCACAGCTCTGTGATGTTTACATTCTTGAAAGAGGAGGAATCATTTAGATGTTACTTAAAGTTGACAACATTTCTTCAAGTAAAATGAAAGGAGGTGTTTCTTCAAATGCGATAGAATTAAACATCTGACTTCTTTCCAGAGATTGTGGGCCCTAAAAATTTACAGATATTCAAGAAGTGATTAAAGAAATTGAATTGCATGAGTAAATTAATCAAATTCTATTAAATGAACAGAATAAAAATCCATTAAGAGTTCTTAGCTACTTAACAATGAAGAACTCTTCAGATTCTCCATGAGCTGCATGTCAGTGGAAACTAGAACATGTACATGTATTTTGTTCTGTTCTTTCCCAGCTGTCTGCAGCTGATGGTCACAGGGTGCAGGAGAGTTAGAGTAAGTGGTCTTCTTGTCTATCCTCATAGGTTTATCTTGTGACTTTATATTAAGGAAACAGGTTCATTGAAAGAATGGCAATAGGTTTCCTAGATAAAGAAACTTCTGTTGTACTTTGACTGAAAGACTGGTAGCAATGAAAGATTTTTTTTCAGATTCAAGTATATACAGATTGTCTCATGCAACTCGCATGTTTGCCAATTTCAGTTAAATTAGTTTCATTGATTAGTATGGTATATCAGGACAAAGAAAATAGCAAAATTTAGTGCAGCTTCATCCTTGACCCCATCCACATGCAAGATAAAATGCATCTCATGTTTCTTTTCATTTTTGCACCCTGTTGATCTTCACCAGATACCCACTAAATGTGAATCAGGCTGTGTCTGTGCTGATGGGCTATATGAAAATCTCAATGGCAGTTGTGTTCCAGCTGAGGAGTGTCCTTGTGAATATGGTGGTCTTGCTTATGGGAAAGGTGAACAGATCCAAACTGAATGTGAGATCTGGTAAGAATCTCAATTGTCTGCTGCAGAACCTGTTTCACTTAACACTACGAATACACGAAAAAAGTATTTTGTTGATAGGAGAGTAGGAACGGGCAACAGCTGAATGGAAGGAAAACAGTGACAAATCACAGAGATGCTTAACATCTGTCAATATATATTAAAGAGAACAGAGCCATGATACTGGCTTCAAGGATAATTTCTGTCATAAGGGCATTTGGTAAAGTCTGTCTAAGGTCTAAGACTAAGGCCAAGGATTAAAAGCTCCACCTAAAAAAAGATGAGGATAAAATCTTCCTTATTGTCTGTAGATAAAAGCAACCCCTCTAGAAGAATATTTCCATCTCTTTAATAGCATTCTCAAAGTACTTTTTTCCCTTTCTGGTTACTAATCTGGTATTAAATCACAGCATCACCCAGAAGTCACAAAAAATTGACATGTATTCTGATAGCGAAAATGAAGGAGGTTTGCAACCTTTCTTTTATTAAAAAAGGAAGCAAAAATTACTACAGATTTTTCTTTATCTTGAATAACTTTCTAGGCAGTCCATGAGTTTTAGTTATGGTTCTTACATTAATCGTATCTTAGTCACTGTGTACACAAAGTCCATTAAATGAACATTTTATCTATAAAAGTGCATGAGTATGAAAAGTAGTAGGTTAAGGTGGCTTTTCTTTGAAATCTGAGTATGATTTCTCTTTTCATTCCCAGCACTTGCACAAAAGGCAAATGGAAATGTGTTCAGAAATCTAAGTGTTCCTCAACATGTCATCTGTATGGAGAAGGCCACATCACTACTTTTGATGGGCAGCGTTTTGTGTTTGATGGCAACTGTGAATACATTTTAGCTATGGTAATCTAATCTACCTTTTGCCATTCATTTTGGCCGTATCTCAACACTGAAAAATAGCTTGACTTACATGAAAATACCATAGGATGCATGTATAACCAAGAGCACTTTGAATCTTTATAAATGCTTTATAACTATTTTCTGTTTATTTTAATGCTTAAGACAAAAATACTACTTTCAAGTGAATACTTTCAAATTTTGATTTAGTAACATGCTTAATAGCAGAGATCATTGTGTCTCAAAACAGGCAGAATCAGTCATTATATGTTTAAGCTTTCTTTTTGTGGTTTTATGTTTTAAGTTGGAAGATTCTTGATATGGAGTCCATTGGATCTTTGTGCTTTTTGTGGTTTGTTTTTGCTTATTTTAGGATGGATGCAATGTTAATAGACCTGTTTCCTCTTTCAAAATTGTTACTGAGAATGTGATCTGTGGGAGATCAGGGGTTACATGCTCCAGATCCATCAGCATTTACCTTGGGGTAAGATTGTCATCCCGCTGTTATCCAGCTGAATAGCTATTCTAAGCCCATGTTTGCTTGCCTTTTGGAAGCTATAACTGTCTTTTGAAGTGATGTCATGTAAGTGAAATTATATGCTAAACTTAGAGCTTCAGTTTTAGTAGGAATTGCCATCAGTTTTTTTCAGTTGTCATGTCACTATTTCAGCCCCCAAACTTCATACCTATGTAAAAGCTGTCGAATTCTCAACTTTACTGACTGAGCAAAAGATAATGATTCCCTCTCCTTCCAAATCAGGAAAACAATAATATAAAATTGAGGATTCTCATCATGGATGATTAGCAGTGTCTTTCCATATTTCGAAGTCCAAATAATATCTGCAATTCAAAATATATTCAGATCTTAACTGAGACATATCCATCAAACTACAGGAATGAAAAGTTACCTCATTTGCACTGCTGTGTGACAGCTTCCAGAAGTAGTTATGTTTTACTATTCTCATTTATATGGAATAGTAATACCTGATGATATTGGATCATCCTGGCGTCCTTCATTATGTGACAGAGAGAAGAATATGAAGAGCTGAGATTTCTGTCCCCAGGAACTACAAGCAGTATACAACTGCTATGTCACTAAGTTCTGGCAGTTGCATCTAGTTACTGCTGGCATTAAAAAGTTTCCATATGATCCAGTTTCACAAATTCTCCAGCCAAACTTTCTGTTGAATAACTAGACATTGAAACACTGCAGGATGACAGGAGTAAAGTTATAAGAGTACACATAAGAGTGAGAGATAGTTAAGAGGAAAATGCTGAAACCTGTGTTATAACATCAAAATAAATTCTATTCTAGAATTTAACATTCATACTGAGAGATGAAACCTTCACTGTTTCTGGGGAAAATCCTGGAGTACGATATAAAGTGAAAAAGAACGCTCTTTATCTGATGTTTGATATCATTATTCCCAGAAAATACAACATGACTCTCATCTGGAACAAGCACATGAACTTCTTCATCAAGATCTCTAGAGAAACTCAGGTATTGCAGAGTAACTTCTTCAGTAAATTGCCCTTCAATTAAGATTGAACTGCACATTTGATGATGACTCTATATGATGCCAAACATTTTTCAAGGATACTGTCAGCATTTCATTTTCATCAATACCTCCAGAAAGGGAGAAATTTTCAGCAGAGACTGATTTTTAAGTGATTACTGCATTCAGGAAGTTTTTTGAGCAAAGTGCTTGTGTTATATACAATTGCATGGTTGAATTTGATCTCTGAGTGATGACAGCTTACAGAGAAGTACATTACAGCTTAGAGAAGTACATTCATTCACTGATGAAAAGAACCTCACACAAGACAGTAAGAATTAATGAGGGAGTTATTCGTAGATCAGATGTGGTGCTAAAGCACAGGAAACTCTCACTAATCAAAAGGGAAGCCACATAATTTTAACTTACTGAAATGACGTTGCTGCTTTCATTTAATCTAGGAAACCATATGTGGTTTGTGTGGGAACTACAATGGCAATATGAAGGATGATTTTGAAACTCGAAGCAAATATGTGGCATCAAATGAATTGGAATTTGTCAATTCCTGGAAGGAGAATCCTCTCTGTGGGGATGTGTACTTTGTAGTGGATCCCTGTAGCAAGAACCCTTATCGCAGAGCATGGGCTGAAAAGACATGTTCCATCATCAACAGCCAAGTCTTTTCTGCCTGTCACAATAAGGTATGAATTAATTCAACTTTAATGTTTGTTAGACTTAAAGGAAACCCTGAAAACACTTTTTCTCATAAGTGTATCAACAGCATTAGAAGATGCACATCAACCCAAGAGCAAGCATATCATCAGTACCTCTGTTTGTTCTAGATTTATTGACATAGAAATATAAAGAGATTCATCAGAACTAGGCCTTCTGAAGGGAAAGATCTATTTTCAGGAGGTGAAAACAAGTGAGAAATGTGGATAATGCTGCAGTGCTCATGTGTATCCATGGAGGGTGTACAACTGACTAACTTAGATACTTGTGTCTTAATGAATGTGGGGGTTTATAGATTTTTTTAAAAATTTGAATATATATGATAGTATGAATTTAGAATTATATATCTGACAAAATGCAATCAGCTTCTGTTCTGGATATAGATCTATGTTCTTGTGAAGATTTGTATGAAGCGAGACTGCAATTGCTTTGCAAGTGTTCAGAGAAGGTACTAGTTACTCTCACTTAATAGAACACACACTGTTTAGCCCAAGGAAAAACACCTTCATAACAAAGACTTTTGCCAATGCAGGTGAATCGTATGCCCTATTACGAAGCCTGTGTTCGAGACTCTTGTGGTTGTGACATTGGAGGGGACTGTGAATGCATGTGCGATGCCATTGCAGTTTATGCCATGGCATGCTTAGATAAAGGTATCTGCATTGACTGGAGGACCCCAGAGTTCTGTCGTAAGTTTCAATGTCTCTTTAAGCAGGTTTAAGAGATTATCATTGTTACTGTGAATGTTATTGATGTAGTGACATAGGTAATGACTTAAAAACACCTCCTAAGTTGCATTTTCATTATGGGTAAAATCGTTGGCTTCAGTCACCTGGGGTTTTGAAACCCATAGTTTTCATTTATGTTAAATTAACCAAAATATTACATCCTTTTTTACTGTGAAGTAATTGGAGAGGAAACAAGGTGGTCACAGAAGGCAAACTGTTTCTTATGCTGCTTCTGGTTAGTGAACTGTCAGTTTGCCAGAAGAGGGAGTATGAGTTTGTAAAAAAAAAAAGTTTCATTTTAGCTATGATGAAATCACCTTCTTTGTGGATGTCAAGGAAATGAGGGATGAATTGTCTCTATCACTGTAAAATGGGAAAATAATGCCATATTTTTCCAGAACACCACACATGGGGAAAAAAAGAGGATGTACTAGAAATCAATGCTAGAGTTGTCATCTTTGATAGTTTCTTTTAAACACTTTGCCACATCATGCATTAAAAATTGTGTAAATGCCCATGTACTGCGCTTACGTAAAAGAAACTTACTTTACAGGTATATTTATATCAGAAGCAAATAAATTCAGGTCATAACTTCAGCCTGGAGAAGGCAAGGCTCTGAGGAGTCTTGGACTACCAGTGCATGAAGCAGGCTGGGGAAGGACTATTTGCCAGGGCATGTAGTGACAGGATAAGGGGCAACGGTTTTAAACTAGACCGGAGCAGGTTTAGGTTAGACATTAGGAAGAAGTTCTTCATCATGATGATGATGAGGTGCTAGAACAGGCTGCCAACATTCAAGTCCAGGCTTGTTGAGGCTCTGAGTAACCTGATCTAGTGCAGGATGCTCCTCACTGCAGGGGGGTTGGATTAGATGGCCTTTGAGGGTCCCTTCCAACTTCTATGATTCTATGAAATTTTTGATTAATATTTTTATTAATTTTGTCTTCCCTGTGATCTTTTGAAAACAACATGCCATTAACTTGACAAATTCTGATTTTTCTTTTATCTTTTCAGCTGTCTACTGTGAGTATTACAATTCTCACAGAACAGAAGGTGGTGGTACTTACTCCTATGTGTCCAGCAATAACAACTGCACCTGGCATTACAGGCCTTGCAATTGTCCAAATCAAAACTACAAATATGTCAACATTGAAGGTAATAAGTTCACGGCTGTAAACCAGGAAACAGGAACTTAGTAATTATTTCCAAAGCTGTTTTAAAATCACTCATACCACATTTAAATAATGGTATTCGAATTAATGCTCTTTTTGAAGGAGTTTTGCTGGTCATTACCTTACTAGTACTACTTAAAATATAGAATTAGTTTACTACCTGTACTGCATCTCTCTTTATACTGAGCTCAGTCTATCTTGAGGGAAATTTCTGATTTGCACCAATTCAAAAGAATGCACTTTTTACTTGGATAAGAAAATGAGGAGAGAGAGCAGTTGATATTCTTCTTAGATAAACAGATGTGGTTGGAGAAAGTAAAAAAAAAAACCCAACAATTGAATAGGAAGAGCCTTCTTCTGAGAATGACTTTGGAAACGCTTAACTAAATAGATGATGTTGCAGCCAAAACAATTTAAGAAAATAAATAACATAAATATTATCAATAAAATGCTGTTCTCTGAGTAATGTCAAACAACTTTTTTCAGGCTGTTACAACTGCTCTCGTGATGAATACTTTGACCATGAGATGGAAAGATGCATGCCGTGTGGTAAGCAACAACCTAAGTATTGTTCCTCTGTGATAACTTTGTGAGGGGTTGACCCATCAGAGCCCATGTGTCCCAGATACATTCAATATATTTCATTTAAAAATTGAATATATAGAATAGTATGAAATCTTGCTAATGGACTCCATTTGCAAATCTCTATTTGGGGATTTTATTTTTTTAATTATTTTAACTAAAAGTTTATTACCCTATGGTTTACTTGAATTAAAACCTATCGTACTAAATCATGTTTTGGATCAAGTCTATCATAACTATTTGGATTTCTATGGAGATGTAAAAAAGTTGAGGAAAATTTTTATCATGTTATAGAACTCTGACCTGTGTGACCAGGATCTCATCTAGTGATCTCAGTTCCAGACAAAATCCCTGAAAAGTGAGGTGCCCTAAAGCACAAAAATCTTCAGAAAGATCATAAAAGCTGAAATGTAATTAAAAAAAAATGTAATATTAAGCATTTTCAGGAATACCTCACTAACCAACATGATCCAAAGAACCTAATATGAAATTTGCCTTATACAGAATATTTTTGTGAATAAAAACACACTAATTTGACTTTTTCTATTTTTACATAACAGGATATGAAACTACTACTACCACACCTGAAATAACTTCACCTTCAACAGGTTGGTTTTGTAGCTGACCAAACTAGCACTTGTTATCTGTGTGAATAATATACAATTCCATCTCTGCTGCTGTGCACAAGTATTTATGCTAAATTCACTTTAAAGTGGTATAAAGCTTCTACAAGAATTCCTGTAATTTGATCACTTGACATAATAGCAAAGGAGTAGATGGGTAACTTCTGTGATAATCTTTCCTCTAAAAAGTAATTACTTTTATTTGTTGTTACTCCTAACATTTATTGAGACAGTGGTTATTATGTTATAAATAGTTTATAAAGAAGTATCTCTTGTTCTTTCTTTATCCTCTTAGTAACAACAGCGCAGCCTGAAGTAACGAGAAGTACCCTGACAACAGAGCCTAGTATTTCTTCCTCTGCAGCTCCTCTATCAACTGAGACTACAAATCCAGCAATAACATCAAAAATCACCATTCCAAGAACATCAGCAGCACCTTTTGTCACGATAAAGTCAGCAACTGGTAGGTTTTCAGTGTTACTGTCTAAAATAAATTATAGCAAACCCATTTGGTACATAGCTAAGATAACACTCTATTAGGAAAAGCATTGCAAGCTGTCTCAGCACCCAAGAATACAACTCCAAATTATGAAGTGGGCAGAGCAGGCTTCCAGAAGAGAAATAGTTAACCAGAAACTTTCAGAAATGTGGATCAAAAATGTCTGGAAAGAGAAAAGCTATGTTAAAAATCACTTGTATGACTCAGATGAGAAGCACATTAGAGGTTCTATTAGTAGTGAGCCAGCTTAGTTCCAGTTGGATTTATTAGCTCAGCTTCAGCCTCTTTTGACAACTGGTTTAGTTATATAGTCATATTCAAGGACCTCCCAGTCTGTTAACTCCAAATAATGCAAGCAAGTTCCAAAGCAGAATCACATGGGCATCAATCCTGTCTAGGATTCTAACATCCTACTCTTATTAGGGTGACACCTTCAACATATATTACTTTCCGATTCTATTGCTTGTGGAGACTTACTAATGTGAGCTTCAGCTAATAAGCCATCCTGGACCTAGGGAAAGTGAAGTTAAAAATGAGGTCCCACAGGAATTAAAACACAACTTCAAAGACTGCATGCAATGCAACATAGGAAGTTCTAAAGGATGATGTTATTCAGCTTTGCAAAACAAATTACAGAAAGCTGAAACTATGGTTGATTTGGAACTTAAGAATAAACAATGAAATAGGAATTTGGGCAAAGTCCATAAAGACTTCAGCCAATAAGTGACAACAAAGCTAACATATTGTAAAAACTGTAAAACAGAGAAAATATAGAAAAATGAGAAGAAAGACATGAGACAGGAGAGAACGAATACAAGTAGAGAAAGATTTAGGAAGCTTATAAGAATATGAATAGAAGCACACAGAAAATATTCAAGACATCTCTGGAATATGGCTGGCTTCATAATTTATCTGGTTTTAATATTCATTGAATTGATTACTCACACTGTTTATTTACCTTTGCTGCTAAAGAACATACAACATCGATTGTTACCACACCAAGCATGACTACAACCATCACCGCTCCATTTGTAACTACAAAAAGTACCACAAGCTTTGAGGCTTCATATATTGGCACATCGACTGCTGCTTCAACGGAGACAGAAAGAGTAAGGCTCACCACACCAACCTTTGAGAGCACTACCAAGAAGGAAACAACCACCTCAATACCTACTCAAACCACACCTCAGATGACAACTTTCAGCAAAACTGAAATAGAAACAGCCGGTAAATACCACTTTGATATCTGTCAGATGAAGCCACCATTCGCAAGACACATGTTAACATATTCCTTATAGGAAACCCACGCATTCTTACTATTTCTTGTAACATTGTAAACAGATAGAAAAAGATCTGATAACTGAAGTGTGATAAAAATCGAAATTTGTTTCTTTCCAATGGATCAAGCGTGTAACATCTAAACACCATAAGGCTCACCACAATGTGATTCTTGTTGCTCTGCCTGCTTCTTCCAGCTCCCACCATTCTCTCCTAAGCAGCACATTCCACAGAAACTGCAGGTTTTTTGGTGTTCTGAGACAGGTCCTGGGGCATGACCCTGATTGCATCCTCCTTCCTTGTCACTTCATCCCTTTCTTTGTAGCAAGGGAGCCAACCAGAGATAAGATTCCAACTAGTAAAGTAGTAACAGGTGAGTTCTCTGGTCAGGGGAGAGAGAATAGTCATCCATAACCTATACCTGTCCTCTCAGTAGCCTCAATTCTCCCATGGGTCCTTTTTAGTGCAGTCTGCAACAGGCTAATGTTATAAAAGCCAACAAGTGGAATCTCACAGAAAAATAGCAGTGCTTCTTCCTAGCTCAAGAGTGACAAAAAGAAGGAAAGAGAGTTAAATTGCTAGAAGACAACCCTCAAAACCATCACAAACCTACAAAACTCGTAGCAGGATGGGAGAGAGTGCGGGAAACAGCCTTTAGATTAATCTTAAAAAAAAGAGAGTTACTGAGACACTGTCTTTACTTCTCCGTGCATGGGAAAAGGTTCTACATAGAAAAAAAGAAAACCGACAATTTCCAATTTAGCTAACCTGTGCTTACCTCTCAGCAGCAATCACCCTGAAAGAGACAACCACGCCACACATTGTGCCACCTGTCACCACACACGAAACAACCACCACCACCTCTGTCAGCACCACCTCCAAGACCTCTGTCTCCACAGAGACCAGCTCCACTTCCAGCACAGAAGTCCCTCCAACAAGCACCTCTTACACTCACAGTGCTCCTCCTGTCCCCAGCAGTCCACTCAGCACCTTCATGCCTCCTACCCCCATTTCCACAGTCTCCTCCACATCTGCTGCCACCACCACCCCTCCAAAACCTACACTTACGACCACAAAGCCCAAGCCCACTACTGCCAGCACCAGTGCTCCAC